>BSBK01003234.1:1800000-1982165 GCA_027943335.1 Chamaecyparis obtusa | reverse complement strand
ATATGTATATATATACATATATGTATATATATATATATATATATAGATATATGTATATATATATATATATATTAAATAGATATATATTTATATTAACAAATCAACATATATATACATTAAATAAATATATATTTATATATTTATTAATAGAATACTTTCCTATATACTTGATGAATATACATTCTTAGAAATAAACAATGTGAAATAAGGTTTTCTTTTATAACTTAGGGATATAGAAAGTGCATTTCTTTAAAAGTAATATAGCGAGGACATTGCTCTAAATTTAATGTGCACCTTAGAATATCTATTTAGGATAAATACATGGATGTATATGTAAGCGAAACATATAGTTCTTTTTATTGAAAACCCATTCACACATAGAAGAGATTTCTCTTTTTTTTTAAAGTTCAAACATACTAAATATTTCTTGTAAAGTAATGAACATTAAAAAGAGGATTTCACCTTTAAGAAAATAAAGAAGATCCTTATTATTTCCTATTACATATGGATAATAATAAAACAACAGCTCTCTTTCTTTTCTTTTTTTGCAAATTAAGAACACAAACAAGGATTCTCACACTAGAGAGAGATAAATTATTTTTCCTTCATTTATTTGCAAGTAGAAAACCCAAAAAAACAACATAACATTTCTTTCATCTAACTTTAAATATCATTACTAACTCTTCTTTTCTAACATAAAAGAAAAGACAATACATTTCTCTCTTATTCATTTTAATGCAAGAGATTGAGGAAAATAAATGACCTACTAACTATTACAAGCATTACATATGCTAGGCGTTTTACATAGCCTCTTTTAAACAACTCCCACAAAGGGCATTGAAACCATGCAATCTCAATAGCATGCAAGAAATCTATCCAATTCACATTTAGCTCTTTGAAAACCAACAAGCCTCGACATGAAGAAATTTGCAAAATAAGAGTCAAGAGACCATGTGTAGTACCCCGCCCGTAGTTCACTTTTAGGATTCTTTATGTTTCAATGTTTGACCGAATTCTTTGAGGTCACTTTTGATGTGATCGATTATTATGTTAATAAATGATGATTATGGATTTCTATTCATTGAATGTGTATCAGGTTATTGCTTAGATTAGATGTTGATATCATTTGATGTTATGTTTATGTTTTATATTGATTCATGGTACTAATCCCATACTGGCATGTGTATGGTTGTCATGTGTTTGCATATGTTTGACGTGTTTTATTGGTAGAGGATGGAGGCGTAGTTACTCGCATAGTCAAGATCCACATGACTGATCGTACCCTATCATTGTCTGTTATATATTATTGTATGTACATGCTTCATCTTGTGGTGACAGGTTTGCAGGTACAAGGCATCATCTTCCTTGAATTGGCAGGAGTGAGCGTGCCCACAAAAATTCATCTCAATGCTAAAAAGGGGAGATAATACACAGACCCAAACCCTAACCTAAGCCAAATTGTCCTAGGATAGGACAAGTGTCGGTTTGACTACCCTACCTGAATTCACTTGGTTGGCATGAATTCATGGATCCCTTCTCCTGTGTTTGTTTGACTTATTGTGTTTGATTTTTACTGTGCATGATTCAGTTGATTTATGATTATGTGGGTGATTATTAATTTATTGATTATAGTTGAATTATGTTAATTTAGATTATTTTATGTGAATATCAATGTTAGGTGCATAGTTGAATTTAATGTTTAATTATGCTTCTAGGATTTAATTAAGGGAATTAAATTGAATTTAATTATTTTAGTATTGGAAATTAATATTGATTATGTCCTAAGTTCATTTTGATGAAATTTAATTAAAATCAAATAATTGATTATTTGGATTTAATTGAGTATTTTATTGAGAATTGAATTTTATTATGTTTGTGAGTATTATAAATGATTAAATAATTAATTGCATGAATTCATGATGCATTAAGTATTTAATTTATTTAATAATAGATTTTATTATTAACATGTGCTTTATTGAGTTTGAAAGTATTTGTTTGAAAATGTGATAACTTGTTTTTAGGAGACTAAGTTGAGTTGTGCACAATTAGATTTATTTTTAATTATTAATTAGTATTTTCTCTCAACAAAAGAGGGAGAGTTGGATTAGGAGTTCTTTGTGAGTCATCTAGGGTTTTTCATGATTAGTGGAGTTGAATCCCTAATAAGGGGAATTAGCATTCATTTTGATTCAATCAGGTTGTTGGAGCATTTTTGGAGAGAGAGATTTTGGAATTTTTCTTCTTTCTTGTGTTCTTGAGCTTTTGGTGTGTGTGCTTGAATTCTGGGTGAAGGTTGCTTATTTTTGGATTTGGGATTTGCATGCTCTGTGATTCAGAATCTACAGGTTGAGCTTTCCTATTGTCAGAACTGGGAGATTCAGCATTCTACAAACAATCTTAATCAGTTTCTAGCATTGGAATTGAGGTAGGGTTTTGAGGAACTTTCTTGTGTTTTTATCTGTATTCTTTCAACAATCTTCTATGCTTGATTTAGTTTATAGATTTAGATTTGTTATATGTTTATGCTTTCAATTTGAGGATTAGAAAACTCATTGGATTGTCATTTTATATTTTTATACAAACTTGGCATAGTAGGGTCATGCTGTCCAAATTTTAGGAGAAAATTCATCCTAGAACACGTAGAAAATGAAAAATTAATCTCTCTATAGTTAGTTCTATAGTATGACTAAATTAAATAAATGGGTTGTTAACAAAAACTCAATTTGGGTAAAAATTCCTTATTCTGGGAAAAAAACCCATTCTTTGTGTAAAAAAAATACAGTAAAAAAAATATACTAGGAAAGACAAAAAAATTAGTGTTCCATGTTTTAATTGGTTGAATATTTAATCAATATTGTTAAAAGGAAAAAGATAGATTAGAGGGAAAGTAAGAAATTTCATGTATTCTTGGAAAATGAATTTATTTCCATTTTTGGAAAAAAAAGAGACACAGTCTGTTATTTCCATTTTCAGAAATAGATAGACCTGTCAAAACATAAATTTTTAATATATTTTGTTAGTATTTCATTTTTTTAAAAATGGGTTTTAAAATAAATATATATATCTTTTAAGCGAAATTTTTATACTAACAAAAAAAAATTAGTAAAGCAAAAATTAAAATTGAAAGTTTTTATTAAAAAAATTTATATTGATTAAGGGAGGGCACAGGTCCCAACTCCATACCCCCCCTGTTTGCGTGTTTGTGATGCAGACCGTGCATGGCACAACGCTGCAGTGCAGGGCACTGCAGACCGTGCAGCACAGCGCTGCAGCACCGCCGTGAACGTGCGCCACGGTAGTGGGGGTACGCCCACCCCCACATGTTTTATTTTATTTTTTTGAATTTAATTTTATGATTGTTAATTAATTTATATTAATTTTAATTTGTTAATAATGTATAATTAATTTTTTAGTAAATTAATTTATGTTATTTTTAATTTGTTAATAATTATATTTAATTTCTTAATAAATTAATTTATAATATATTTAATTTTTTTTATAGTTAATTCAAGTTTAATTAATATGTAATTAAATTTGAATTTCGAATTGTTTTATTTTATAATCTAGTTTAGCAAATCTTGGTTCATATAATCATGTTGCTATTTATTTTAGTAATATAGAATATTTGAATTGTATTTCATAATTTAGATTTTTATATAAATCTAACATTAGGTTGGAACTATATGATTTAGTTTGAGTGTAATAAACTTTTAGTGATCTTGGTCGATAGTTGGATTGTATAGATAGGACTTAGCATATGGTTTTGTATGATTATATTTGCATAATATTTGAATTATAATTTTAAAAAATTGATCAAATCAGATCTAATATGTTACTACTTAAATGTTATGTATGTACATGCATGCCTAGGTTATTGGAAATACATATATATCGCATATTGTAATATGTTTAACTGTGAATCATATTGGCAAATGAACTTAACAAGTGTTTAGATTTATACTGAAATTGGGTGTTTTCATTATGTTGGAAACTTAGGTACTCTATAGGGAATTCATTTTACTTATATAATTATTTGAAATGATTGATTTCAGAATTTCCTAGTAGACCTTGTATTTAAATAAAATGGTGATAAATATGGAATGTATTTGATTATGATCTTTATTTCAGTTCAAATTATTGTGAATGTGTATTCTTCGTGTTCTCTTTTACATTATGGGTTGTCGAGTTCTAGATGACCTAGGGGAAATACAGAGGCTAGGGTATGAGTCAGATGTTCATGTTATCAATTATGTTTGGTGTGTGTGTACTTTATCTGATTATCACTCTTGTTTGACCATTGGGCTCATGTTTTACTGTATTCTATTTATGGTATCTCTGTAACCATATCTAGTTCTTTAGTGTGAAAATGGATATGAGGTTACATAGTTGTATACCTGATTAGATCTAGGAGAGATCTATGAGCCTAGAGTATTTTATCTAGACATGTAGTAGGAGGTGGCTTGCAATAAGCGTTGGGGCCCACAAGTGGCTACTAGGATCACTTATTGTAAAGTTTCAGTAATCAAGTGATAACCTAATATAATTAAGGGGTATTTAATTGAACCTAATAAGACAAGATTCCTCACCCATGCTTGAGTGCTAGTATAGACTAAGGTGGAGTTGAGAAGATGACTAGCCCCTTTTAAAGGGATGAGTTGGCATAGTTGATGACTTCGTCAGTACGAGAGGTCATTGATGCCGTGTATGGTCACTTGCCTGTCAGGATCCAAAGAGATTACCAGGACAAAACTCAAGGGTTAGACGTACATGATGACACCTTCCTATGCATAGTCTAGTTATTCTACATGTGTCGGTTGTCTCTGGTTTAGTGAGTTGTACCTTTATCTTTGTTATGTTTATCTTGAGTTAGAATTCTTTCAGGATCCTTCTCCTTAGGGTTTTATCCTTGTTTTGTTTTGGTTTCTGAATGGGGTTTGTGTTTATCTCCTCAACACGGTGGGGTAGGCCTTTGTGGTTTTGCACGGATGGGTGGTAGTGATTGTTTACCATTTGAGATTCGATGTCCTGGTGTCGGTGCTTGATGGTGGTCCTATAGTTGGTTTCCTTATGATATTTCATTGATGCTTCTTTCTTATCTTCATATTTGTAATCCTGTATTACTGTATCGCATGTGATACCTAATCTGGACATCATATTAGCATAGTTAGATTTATTACTACATATGCTGCAACATGTGCAGTGGATGTCAATTTATGTATATGTCATGGATGTCCATGAGGATTGTATTTATTGTTATCATGTAATTGTAATTTATAAGTTATGGAATCTTTTATTGATGTTAGTTCTAGTTGTGTATGTTCTTAAGTAATTCTATGTCATGGAGCCCTTGACTCTTGTAATCTATGTTGGATGTTGTTTCAATGTGAGTAAATGGTAATTGCTTTCGCACTATTGTTTATCTTGTATGTTAACTTTAGAAAAAATAAATTATTCACCAAACTTAGTAGCATGTTTTAGGTTAAATTCTCTTGGACTTTGACTATACATATATACATGATTCTTGACATACATTGATAACATTTACATTTCAAAACAATATGTGATACCTTTCTATTCTATATCTCTTCTTCGATGATCACTATATATACATTCCTCCTCATATCATGACTGATCTACTATTTCCCCCTTTTTTTTGTCACTTGAAGTTACTAGGGAGTAGGGTGTTGCCATTAAGTATGTTTTTCATTAGTGACAACACTTATTCAGATTCTATGTGCTTACCAAGCTTCGCAGTATTTATCGAGCAATCTGAGCAGAACAATGCTTACCAAGCAGACTGAGCTTCTTAGTGCTTACAAATTTATCATTACCGAGTGATGATATGAGCAGTGTTTACCGAGTGCCAGCATAGTAAATAGGGAATTTAGTTTCTACCGAGTCTCCAGTGTATACCGAGTTTGAAACTATGACCGAGTGGTTAGTATGGACCGAGCCTCCAACGCCTACCGAGTGCATGATGATGCCAAGTATTGTAGTGGATGCCAAGTATCAAAAAGTCACCGAGTTAGTTTGCAGGAACTTTGTAACTACATCAGGGCTGACTCAGTAATATTTATGTTAGGGCCGACTTTGTAATTATTTTGTAATTATTTTGGATTGATATATAAGAAATGTTTTGTATCATATCAAAAGGGGTAGTAATATGTGAAAAAGAGAAGAAAGGCACAGATAGGTGAATTACAAAGGGCTACAATAGTATAAGGAGTAGTAGAGACATATCTATCACAGAAGGTGATCAGTACATCAAAGAATCTCAATCAGCAAGTACAATTGCAAGCAAGAGATCTACTGTTTCATCCTAATAGGTGAATCAGCTTGAAATCCTTTAACCAAGTACACTTAATAGTCTTTTGTAAAATCTCTTAACCTAGTGCATACTTCATTGTATGTTTGTAAATCCTCTAACAAGGTGGACCTAGCAGTCCTAATTGCTCCTAATAGGGCAGATCATCAGAAGTGATCATTGTAAGCCTTAATTGACCTACTTTATACTACAGTATTGAAGTTTTGTGGGTATCATCCCCACCCCAGTTTTACTTTCTATTTGGAAGGTTTCTGGGTAACCAAATCTCTATGTTCAAAGTGTTATGAATGTTTTATTCTTTCTATTACTCATGCATGCAGTTAGCTTATTGATCTAAATGTTATTTGGAATATTGTCAAGATCAGCAATTTGTAAAAAGTTTTGAAGTTACTGATTCACCCCTCCCCTCTTAGGAACTTGGCTAGTCTTGAATATTTCCAACAATTGGTATCAGAGCTTTGTGGTTCTCAAGATAAAGCTTGACAACTTGAGCAAAGATTCAGGACAATGGAGATATTCAGACTTAACAAAGTAATTGAAAATGAAAAGCTAGATCTAGAAATGGCCATAGCTCAACTCAAGGAAGCAAAAGAGCATCTTTCCCAATCCCTAAAAAGAAGGAAGGAACTTGCAAATCAGATGAATGACCACCAGTATGTTGAAGAAAAGATTGAAGATTTTTTCCCTTCAAGCAGCTCAGATGAAGCAAACAATGCAATCAAAGAACTCCTAGAAAAGAATGGATCTGCAAGAAGTAAGAAAATTGAAAAGAGAATAGGAAATTCAGTCAACAAGATTTTGTGAAATCTTGGAACAAAGAAATAAGATGAAAGATGAAATAGATGGAAAGAACAATGAAATCTAGAATCAAACTCTTCAGCTAGAAAACCTTATTGATCAAGTCTCCAATACAAATGAAGAAATCTTGACTCTGAGATCAGAAAATGAAAGGATAACAGAGGAGCTGAGATCTGAAAAGCAAATCAGTTTAATATTGGTGAATGACCTAAACACTGAAAGGAAAATCAATGATAGAATGATGAAATCTCAAGAAGATATGAATTAGCTGCATAAGAAAAAATGAAAAGTAGGACTTGGATACAAAGAGGAAGGTGAATCCTCCAATTAGGGTACTCAAAAGAATCAGAAACCCACTTGTAATCACTGTGGAAAATTAGGTCATACTTCAAACAAATGTTGGAGCAATGGAAAAGAAAAATTCAATGGAAAATGCTACAATTGCAATCAACATGGTCATAAAGAAAATGAATGCAAGGAGAAACCAAGATTTGAAGGCAAATGTCACAAATGTAACAAACAAGGTCACAAGGCATCAGAATGCAGATCTAAAACATCCAATCCAACATAATAGATTGTGAAAGCAATATTTGGTTGGGATTACAAAACTTGGTGTAGGTGTCATTATTGTGGAGAATATGGACACATTGGCATAAATTGTGTAAGGCATCACTTCAGAAAAAGGGATACTACCATAAGATGTTATACATGCACTGAACTTGGTCATATAGCTAAAAATTGCATGAATACAAGCAGAGTTGAAGATGAAAAGAAAGCTAAAGTAGATAGCATCAAGAAGCAGATGAGACAATAGTGGATTCCTAAACCTACCGAGCAAACCAGTCCAAGTAATGAAGTCACTCATGAAGTGGGTGGCTCTATCAATTCCAACTAAGTCTCCAAGAAAGCACTGGAACTATATCTTCATAAACATATTCCAAAATAGTTCTAGAATTGAAAGGAAGAAAGATCCAAATCTATATGCAAGATACAATAGGATCACTAAGAAGGTTGGTATCAGTTACCACTGAGCAAGGTCGGGAGTAACCAAATTTCATGTGGTTACTGAGTATAGTCGAAGTAGTATGAATTCTTATATTCGCTGAGTTTCAGAGTCTTCACTGAGTAATCAATGCAATAGTGGATGACAGCCTATCCTATACAATGATGAACTTACCTACTTTTGTACTAAGCATTAATGGAAAAGTTTTAACAAAAAGCATGAAATCAAGTTCATTCTTCACCGTGAATTTTAGCATATTGAGAACAGAGAAATTTTGTAGTGCGATCAAGTGATTCGTAGGAAAATTTGCAAAAAAAAAATTTCAAAGAATTTTCTTTGTCTACCGAGCTACCATGGCATCATCCAGCACCAAAGTAAAGAAAGGTTCAGAAATGTTGGTCCAAGGAGAATGGAAGGTGCCAGATTTCAAACTCATGCACGTGGTTGTAGAAACCCTAGACCCAAGTGGAGCTCAATCTTAGATCCCTCCCAAGGTACTTCTTGTTAATGATATTCATAGTCATTTTAAAGGTACAATTCAAGAGCTTGGAACCCTAGAGATAGATGTTTCTTGAAATGAACTGTGTGTTGATGGTGTTCTCAAACCTGAGTATAAACATTTGGAAGATAAGGGTTTGACACATATTACCCACTGGCCTCAAAGTTTCCAAATAAAATGGATTAGATATATCCTAAGCTGAGTGCATGAAGGTAAAATTTGGCTTGAGCAACTAGTGGAAATAACAAAGAAGATGATTCATAGAATCACTAGTCTTCCCATGCTTGCCAAGGAAAAATCTACAAAAACACTAGGTCGTGCAGAGCTGGAAAAGAAAACCCTAGCCGAGTGGGATGGTAGAGGTATGAAGATAAGCAGTATAACTAATGTAGAGTTGAAATTTGGGACATATGTCATATCTCACAAGATATATAGTTCTAGTCGGCAGAATCATGTTCTGTGTGAAGTAGTTGACCTAGCTTACAAAATTGTGAAGAACAACTTGTCATTTCACCTAGCAGATTTGTTGTTGAAGTAGTTCAACAAGAATATGGAGAGCATTCAAACTTCAAAGAACAATCCATGTAAGTTTGGCTCACTGTTGGTTTGTTTATTCTTCTATGCTCAAAAGTTTTTCCCATCTAAAGGCATGGTAAAATGGAGGAAAGACGTGCCTGTTTTGTATCAGATAAATGTGTACATTGCTGAAATGGGAGAGAATTTTGTGAGCATAATGGATAACTATTTTGAATCCTTTAAAGAGAAGATGAATAATAGATTCCAGATTCCACAAAAGTTGGTGGAAGATTATAAGGATGATATTTGTTTTATGGTTGATTATGATAGAGTGTACATTCAGGCAGTAAGGCAAAGAACTGTATGGGTGAAACCACTTCCCTATGAGGTAAATATTGATGAAACCAAGGACATAATTGAAGCCCTAATAAATCAACCTGTTGATCCAAAGGCTCCATACTTTGGAACATATGATGAAGCAAAGATAAGAATAGAACTAAGCATAAAGCTTCCATAGGTGGTTAACAAAGGCAGAAATAGGATGGCCAAGATGCAATCTAGCACACCTCTAATGTTAACCGAGGGAAAAGGATAGGACATTGAAGAAGAAGAAGAAGAAAAGAATGAGAGTGAAGAAGAACAAGTACCTGTGAAGAAGAAAGGGAAGGAGACCATCACCAAGGCACCTAAACAATCTACTATAGTCTTCACAAGAAAAACAAGGGGCAAGGTAGGTAAAAATAGTGGTGATGTAGTATTTAAAAGGCCTCCTCCCACATTTGAAGAAGACATTAAGAGTTTGAGAGAAGGATCTAGAATGGCAAACTTCAAATCTCTCAAGTATAAAATTAGAACAAAGACAGAGCAGAAGGAGATTGAAGATGTTGTTATTGAGAAAATGGGGCAATGGAAGTACTCACCTAATGATATGGCTCCACAAATTCTAGATGTTCTATTGGATAAAGTCAGGATGAGATGGGAGAATGCAAGGCAAACTGTCAATGATATATATGCTCAAACCTTAAGATAGTTAATGCCAAATTTGAAAAATGATGAAGTTAATAAGGCATTGAAAGAAAATGAGAATAAGATGACACTCAAATTCAACACTTGTATGATTCTGATAAAAAATGTAGAATTGGTTGTAAAGAGTGCCACTACTACATGGAAAAACATCTATCATCTTCACAAACTGAGTGTTGAAACTATTGTGATAAAAGATATTGAAGATGACAATGATGAAGATAAAGAAGAAGAAGTTGTCATAGAAATAGTTCAGCTAGATAGTATTGAAGTAGAAGAAGTAGTAGAGGAAGAAGCTACTGAGGAAGCCAAGTAGAATGATGAGGAAGATGATACAGTTTAGATAGTTGCAGAAGTAATTGCCTCACTTCCTCACTCTCAAGTGAAAATTGCTACATCTAGCTCGGAGATAGCTTCAGCAAGTGTGATTGTGACAAAACCAATAGATACATCAAATGTCCAATCATCCTTAGCATAGCTCAATGTATCAATGATAGAAGTGGCTACCACTTCATCCACCGAGCTTCAGCCTCCTTCTACTGAGTTGTAGCTTCCAACAAGTACTTCAGCACCCTCTACAATTTTGAGTCCTACTTCAGTAAGTACTTTAGTTTTTTATTCTACAATTGTAAATACTTCAGTTTTGGGTTTATCAAGTCTTCTAGTGAGCATTCCATCAGTTGGAAGTTTATCATTTTTCACTGCAAGTCCTACTGTGTCTACAATAACTTCTACTTCAAAGGCATTAAGTACAATGACAATTGGACCTAAGGTTCAACCGAGCATAAGATTTTTGAGCAGGAGTAAAGATATAGATTTGGATGAGAAGATAGAAATTCCATAATTAGATTTTGCAAATCTTTCTGCAGATCAAATGCAATTGGTTGGTGAACTCCTCTAGAAGAAAGAAAAGCATAAGAAACTACAAGAGGAAAGAGATAAGGAATATAAGATCATTGAGGATGCCAAGAATATTTTGACAGAAACAATAGGTGTTGAAGTTGATTCCTCTCAACACATTTTGTTACAGTTAGCAGAGGCAATCACTAAGTTCAATGAGGACTCTTCTGGTCAAGAAAAGTTTCTTAAGAAGGCTGAAAAGAAGTTTGACAATAAAGTGCTTGAGCATATTGCTTAGCAAATATCTATAAATCAAGCTGAGTTATCTTCAGTTTTAACTAACATTGAATCCTCCTATTCCAATGTAACATCATTATTTGTCAAGCTATGTAATGTTGCTGAGTTCTCTAAGGAAATTAAGGACAAATTGAATAAAATTGATGAGGATTTGAAAGTCAGTGCACAAAAGTTGCAACTTGAACCTAGTTCAAGCTCTACACATCATATGAAAGTCAAATTCCTATCTGATAAGCAGCCAAAGTTATTAAGAGAAGATGCAAGGATCAAGTCGACATTAATATATATTCAGAACATGATCCTTCCCATCATGGATACAATGCAGAAGCATATTGCACACTCATAAACATTGATCCATGACATTTAGTTTTCAATTGCAGATCACATGATTGAACTCTCTACAGAAGTCCAAGTTGCACTCCATGCATTCAAGATTCTGCAAGAGAATTGGGATAAAACTCTGGCATTGATTGGCAACGTACATTCTAATTTTCTCTCACATTTTGGCATCTCTATGTAAAATATTTGTATATACACCTTTGGCATTATTGTCAAAAAGGGGGAGAGTATGTGGTGAATGGGGGAGATATGAGAAGAGATATGAGAATAGGTGATATAGGAGATATAAGATACTTGTATATATGTATACTATATGGGGGAGACATAAAATGTATATACAACAGATTGACAAAGACAAATTTTGAAAAATCAAAAATAGATTCAACATGATTTTTGTATATAAGTTTTGGGCAATAAGTGTTTTTGTCAATAATGCCAAAGGGGGAAATTGTTGGCATTAAGTATGTTTGTCATTAGTGACAACACTTATTCAGATTCTATGTGCTTATCAAGCTTCACAATGTTTACTGAGCAATCCGAGCAGAACAATGCTTACCAAGCAAACCGAACTTCACAGTGCTTACCGAGTTATCATTACCGAGTGATGAGATGAGTAGTGTTTACTGAACTTGCCAGCATAGTAAATAGGGAATTTAGTTTCTACTGAGTGACACTATATCTACCGAGTCTCCAGTGTATACCGAGTTTGAAACTATGACCGAGTGGTTAGTATGGACCGAGCCTCCAACCCCTACCAAGTGCATGATGATGCCAAGTATTGCAGTGGATGTCGAGTATCAAAAAGTCACCGAGTTAGTTTGCAGGAACTTTGTAACTACATCAGGGCCGACTCAGTAAAATTTGTGTTAGGGCCGACTTTGTAATTATTTTGGATTGATATATAAGCAATGTTTTGTATCATATCAAAAGGGGTAGTAATATGTGAAAAAGAGAAGAAAGGCAGATATAGGTGAATTACAAAGGGCTACAATAGTATAAGGAGTAGCAGAGACATATCTATCATAGAAGGTGATTAGTACATCAAAGAATCTCAATCAGCAAGTACAGTTGCAAGTAAGAGATCTACTGTTTCATCCTAATAGGTGAATCAGCTTGAAATCCTTTAACCGAGTAGACTTAACAGTCTTTTGTAAAATCTCTTAACTGAGTGCATACTTCATTGTATGTTTCTAAATCCTCTAACAAGGTGGACCTGGCAGTCCTAATTGCTCCTAACAGGGCTGATCATTAGAAGTGATCATTGTAAGCCTTAACCGGCTAACTTTATACTGCAGTATTGAAGTTTTGTGGGTATCATCCCCACCCCAGTTTTACTTTCTATTTGGAAGGTTTCTGGGTAACCAAATCTCTATGTTCAAAGTGTTATGAATGTTTTATTTTTTCTGTTACTCATGCATGCAGTTAGCTTATTGATCTAAATGTTATTTGGAATATTGTCAAGATCAGCAATTTGTAAAAAGTTTTGAAGTTACTGATTCACCCCTCCCCTCTCAATAACTTGGCTAGTCTTGAATATTTCCAACATAGGGGTGAGAAAATACTTGTCCAAAACTAGTTTTTGGAGCTGCATAATCATTGCTAAATAATTATCCCATTCAGATCTTAAAGAATCCAAAACCTATATCTTGATCTCTAGCTAGGTAGCTAGATCAACCAAACTCTTGACAATAGAGAGATGAGGATCTCTTTGTATCAACTCCTTTGATTATGCTAATTCTTTCTACATAACCTCCATATGAGGTGTTAACATTGTTCGTATGGAGATTAGTTTAACTCTTATTCTCCCATCATTAGCCATCAATTTGGCTAATCTCCCTTGTACATGAAGTAAGCATGTGAAATGAATAGAGATGGAGCTTGCATCCATGCTTAATGAATGACTAGTAGACTTCAAATCTAATTTCATCTTGTCAATCAAATATTGATTGTCCTTAGTGAATGTTTCTACATCGCATAATTTCATGTACAAAGAATAAACAATTTGTACAACCTCTTCTAAGTTATTCACTAAGTCAAAAAGTTCTACCAGTTTGATTGCTATCTCAGTTGAGACCTGTTCAAGTACCTTTTGAATAGAGGTAAATTGGATTCACCTCTATTAATGGAGATTTTCAGTATTGATAGGAGGATATGAATAGATAGGGTATGTGATGGAAAATTTTATGGACATATAAACTAGATAAAATAGAAATAATTATCTCAAGAGAAGGCTGATGAAGAAATCACTATTTTCTGATATCTGTGCATAGTTTCAAGAAATTCTACAACCTGTGTCGGACTAGAAATGATGAGACATAGAAAACCCAGAAAATTTTTATCCTTCTGAGGTCAGGCCGACTTTGACCTAGATAGCGGGACAAGGTCTTACCCCAGGGTAGAATCCTATCCCCCACTAAAGGTCATCCCTGACCTAAAATAGCTCTAATAGAAATTCTATTCGCAGATCCTGGAAGTTCATCGAAAAGGGTATCTAGATCTATACTTCAATTCTCTATCCTATACCTGTTCCTGCAAGAAAAAATGGTTTTGTTATTTGGATAAGGGGTTTGCCTTGGTCAAACCTCAGTTTGAAATCAACCTTAATAATGGAATTTAAATAGAGAATGCTAGCGAGTAGTAGAAGTAGATCTAACAATGAAGCTATGAAATTCAATAGATACGCAATTGTATTTCAAATGTAAACAAGTATATTGATATGAAAGCTTGAACATAACATTAACAAATTAAATAAAAACCTCCATGATTACATGCTTGGAATCAACCTTGAGAGAAGAATGAATGGATCTTGAAGATGAACAAAGGATCTTGAAGGAAGATCACACCACCATGATGGATAGATCTAGGGTTTGAATGATGAATCTTGAATGCTTGGACCAAATCCCTTCAAAGGCTTGAATGCTTGAATCCTTGATCTTCAATGGAGAACTTAAATTCTTGAATAGAGGATTTCTTGAGAATGGATGCTTGCTTGATCTTGCTTGATGAAATGTTTTCTTGATCACCATGTCTCCTTGAGAATGCTTGATGAACAAATGAATGAGAGATGATAAAATGAGAGAGGAAGGCTTCCTTTTATAGTGATCTAGGGCACAAACTTCTGGAAAAGGCTGACATTGGAGAATTAAATCCCAATTAATCTTAACCCCTAGAAATGGACCTAGATTAAATGCAATTTAAGAGTTTACCATTTTGAAATCCAAAACAGCCAACCCGAAAGCGGGAAAATAAAACTTTCTGAAACCCGACATCCCAAAACTTCTGGAAACTAAAATTTGACCCTGGGGTCAGGGATGAGGTAGTCTCTGCCCTAGGTCATGGTCAAGGTCATCCTTGACCTAGGTCAGGGACTAGGTCATCCTTGACCCAAAAAGTCAAAGTCTTTAGATTCTCAGAGAAAGTCTATCAAAAAAAGGCTGGAAACAAGGAGAGAGAAGTAGAACAAGGGAGAAATAGCTAGATCCATGCAAAGATCCAATCAAGGCACTTGACATGACCCCAGACCACTTACTCAGAGGGCTAAACACTCTTAACTAGAAGTGCTTCCATTTTAAGATGATACATTAAGCCCCCACTTTAGCAAGTGTATGGACTCAATGCAAACTCTTGGTAAAGGAGAAGAAAGAAAAAATCTGAGTGGATTCACAACAAGATAACATAACACATAGCTAAGGACACAAACCCCCAGGCTAAGGATTCTAACTCAACATACATGCATGAGGGTGCGAAAAGAAAACCAAAAACAACACAAAAGAGGGGTTACCACAAACAAACCCAAATCAATTAGCATAAGAAACCTCACTAAGAAATATTTCTCATACTAATATCATATTTGGAAAGCTAGCATAAAAGCATAAATGATTACATAAGAAAGACAAGAGAAACACTATAAATAACATAGCTTCATGATCCAGTCCTACTAGCATGAAAGAAAAAAGAAAGAAAGGAGAAAGTGATTACCTCACCCAGTAAGATTCCCACCTTACCGTGAATCACCCTGGAGGGATAGACAAACAGGTGGCTAAACCTGATAGTTCGCCCATAAACTATGCTTACAATTGTAATGCATCTTCTAACAACTTCTGGAATACCCATAGATCCACCTTCTTGTATCACTATGAATATGAAATTTGTGTCTCCTCAAGATTTAGAAACTTATGTGTGTTACCTTCAGAAGATTTAGCATATTGGAAATGCATGTCTCTTCAAGATTTAGCAACTTATGTGCATTATC
Source organism: Chamaecyparis obtusa (assembly GCA_027943335.1). NCBI lineage: Eukaryota > Viridiplantae > Streptophyta > Pinopsida > Cupressales > Cupressaceae > Chamaecyparis > Chamaecyparis obtusa. The sequence continues at coordinate 1,966,273 of BSBK01003234.1, read as the reverse complement.
TTCCTTGATTTAGCATATTAAAAATTGAAAAATGTGTGTCTCTTCAGGATTTAGCAACTTGTGTGTGTTACCTTCCAAGATTTAGCATATAAAAAATATAGTACAAGGGATACCCTATATATGTCTCCTCCTTATCGTGGCAGTCTACTAGATAGGATAAGGAAGAGGAAGAGGATACCTACTTCACAATACAAGGAGATATCATGTTTAAATCAATGTACACCATATTCTTAGTGAGGGATATTGACCCCTACATCCAAGAGTAAAGATAATCATGAAAAGGATATGTCACTCATGGAAAAGGATCCTCAATGAAAAAGAGATCTTATCAACAAGACCCCCACCATGGAGGAGTGCTTTTAGATAAAATATCATCTTTCAAAGGTGGGAACAAAGATTCAATCATCAAGCCTCCTACAAAGAAGAGGAAAAGGAATATTTAGAATGAGGGAAACAAATCTAACACCAAAACCAGGGTAAGTGTTTATAAAGAACATAATTTTCAAAATAAAGAAGAGGTGATGACCTAGGAAAACAACCTCTCATATAAGAAGGTTATCCATAGTCAAAACATCTATCAATATGATGAAATAATATTACAATATAAATAAATACCACTAAGCTAAAGAAAGCAGTTCCCTAGACAAAGAGAAAGAAAGAAGAACCTTTCCCCCCAGGGATGAAGGTAAGGGATGTCTTAGAAAAGATATCTTGAATAGGATCTATGGATGATTATAAAAATAATACAAAACCATAGAGAGAAAGGAGAGAAAGAATACCAATTAGGCCCAATAAAAAGCCTAATGGATCCTATGAGACTGAATGGAAATACACCTCTTGCCCCCCAGTTAGAGACAAGAGGAGATGAAATCTATATTATATCAGAATGAGGGGAATCCCCTATATCAAAATTATGAAGGAATTGTAAAACTTCATGAGAATGAGATATAATTCCTAAAGCAGCTCTTTCTCTAACATATAACTTGAAATGTTTACAATCAACAAGTAAATGTGTATTACTATAATGAAAAGGACATTTGTACTTGGATAAAGAATTTTTCAGTATAGTTTTAAGATTTATTTTTTGGAATTCATTAATTGAATATACACCTTCTTAGCTATATCTTGATGAGTATCAAGATTATCTATTTTAGGTCTAGGGAGAAGAATATGAAGAGGAGAACAATGATCAACATCACCTAACTTGACTTGAGATTGTGAACAACCAACACCATGCAAATCCTGTTTAGGGGGTATATGAACCGGATACTTGATACCATGCTCATTAAATCCAAGCCCTAAACATCTATAACCTTTTTTAGTTATCATATTATATCATGTAGTGTACATATCATGTAAAGCTTCTATAGGAGGTGATTGATTATCATGCTCATGAGTAAAGGTTATATAAGGTGGAATAATAGGTTTTGAAGAAGTTTTTTTACCCTTTCCTTTAATATCATCATGAATTGGAGGAGAAGGTAAATCAAAGAAATCATGCACATCCACATCCTGAACTATAGCTTGAATCCCATCATAAGTACAGGAAGAACTAGGGATAGCAGATGGAGAACTAGGCATTGGAGTAGGAATAGGAAGATTAGGAATCAAATTAGGAATGATAGGATTAGGATTAGGAAGATTAGGAGATAGTGTATCATCTACCAAATTCTTCACATAATCCAAGAGGATAATAAGTCTATCACATGAATCTTTAATGGAATTTTTGAATGTAGAAAGACTAGTATTAGTTAATTTCACAAAAGCATAGGCAAGTGCAAAATGAAGGATCATCAACGTAATGAAGTGAATGATACTCTCATAAAGATCATAGGTATGGTAAAGATATTCCAAAAGAAGGATAATAAAGAACATGACCACACACCAAAACATCTTAAGAATCTTCATAGTAAATGAAATGCAAGAAATGTTTTTTTATTTTATTGAATATATAGATTTTTTTTGTATTTTTGAATTTAAAATGCAAGAGCATAAAATAAACCTAATCTTAATGCAAGAAGAGATTAAACCACAAATCTAAATCCACAAAAGAAAGGAGGGTAAGCGTGTCGGGCTCACAAAAATGAATAGAGATGGTGAACACACAAGATTAGGCAAAGGGGAATCTAACACCAAAAAGAAAGAGTTTTCTATCATGGGTTCACCAAAATGAATATAGGTAAATTGGATTCACCTCTATTAACAGAAATTTTTAGTATTGATAGGAGGATATGAATAGATAGGGTATGCGATGGAAAATGTTGTGGACATATAAACTAAATAAAATAGAAATACTTATCTTGAAAGAAGGCTGATGAAGAAATCACTATTTTCTGATGTTTGTGCACAATTTTGGGAAATTCTGCAACTTGCTTCAGACTGGAAATGTCGAGATAGAGAAAACCCAGAAAACTTTTATCCTTCTGAGGTTAGGTTGACTTTGACCTAGATAGCGGGGCAAGGTCTTACCCTAGGGTAGAATCCTACCCCCCACTGAAGGTCATCCCTAACCTGAAACAACTCCGATGGAAATTTTGTTCGCAGATCTCAAAAGTTCACCGAAAAGGGTATCCAAATCTATACTTCAATTTATTGTCCTGTACCTATACCTACAATAAAAAATGGTTTTTTTGTTTGGATGAGGGGTTTGCCTTGGTCAAACCCCAGTTTTGAATCAACCTTAACAATGGAATTGAAATAGAGAATGCTAGCAAGTAGTAGAAGTAGATCTAACAATGAAGCCGTGAAATTCAATAGACATGCAATTATATTTCAAATGTAAACAAGTATATTGATATGAAAGCTTGAACATAACATTAACAAATGTAAATCAAAACCTCCATGATTGCATGCTTAGAATCCACCTTGAGAGAAGAATGAATGGATCTTGAAGATGAACAAAGGATCTTGAAGGAAGATCACACCACAAATGTCTCCTTGAGAATGCTTGATGAACAAATGAATGAGAGATGATAAAATGAGAGAGGAAGACTTCCTTTTATAGTGATCTAGGGAACAAAATTCTAGAGAAGGCTGACATTGGAGAACTAAATCCAAATTAATCTTAACCCCTATAAATGGACCTAGATTAAATTCAATTTATGAGTTTATCATTCCAAAATCTGAAACAGCTGACCCGAAAGCAGGAAAATAAAACTTTCCAAAACCTGACATCCCGAAACATCTAGAAACTAAAATTTGAACCTAGGGTCAGGGACAAGGTAGTCTCTACCCTAGGTCAAGGTTGAGGTCATCCTTGACCTAGGTCAAGGACTAGATCATCCTTGACCCTTAGGTCATCCTTGATCCAAAAATTCAAAGTCTTTAGATTCTCTGAGAAAGTCTATCAGAAAGAGGCTAGAAATAGGGAGAGAGAAGTGAAATAGGGGGAAACAACTAGATCCATGCAAAGACCCAATCAAGGCACTTGACATGACCCTAGACCACTTAATCAAAGGGCTAAATTCTCTTAACATGGAAGTGCTTCCATTTTAAGATGATACACCTTTGTCTCAAAATTTATTTCTGACCACTGCTTGAGCTTTTCATTAACTTCATTGTTATCATCGTTTACCTTCTTAACAATATGAACTAATTATTCCAAAATAGGTGAAGTCTCATTCACATCATCCATTTCAAAAGCTTCTACAAGTATACCTTTTATTTCATGTAGTACCTACTTTTGGTGATGTTCTTGTTAGAAATAGGGAATACTGAGAGGGGGGGTGAATCAGTATTCTACAAACTTTATCTTTTGCCCAATTATGGATATAATAGATTATCTTTATACATGCATAACATAAGAAGCTAAACAACATGCATAACAATAAAGAACTCATAACACATTATTTGTTCTTGAGGAAACCCTAGCCAAGGGAAAACCCCGGTGGGGATGGTACCCACAGAGATCCACTAATCAAAAGTATCCCATTAAGGATGTTGACCCCGTTAGGAGTCTATTACAAACATATAGTGTATCAGTCCTAATTAAGGGACTATAGGCCTTGTTAGAAGCCTCAACCCTGTTAGGAGTTGGTAGTACAAAATGTGATTACCAGATGAGCCTATTGCCCAAACAAGTAATATATAGTATACACTGATTACAAAAATAAGTTAAGGTACATAACCTTATGCTGCTTGCATCAATATCTCTTTGTTACTCTTTTACTATCGCTATCACATATGCATCATATACTTTGCATCATATCACTTCACTATACATCAAATGTTCACTATCTCTCCTACTTTACAATTACAATTAAATTGATACCAATAGCTTTATCTAGGATGTCATCCCTTTATATTGTTAAGTCATTATTTTGATAAACAAAATAATTCCTTAACTCTTTACTAGTTCTGTCTTCATATTCTGTCCTATCGACTTCACACTATCTTCAGTAAAGCTATCATAACTTTTTCCATACATGTCATACTGACTTGCACTCTGAGATGGGTGATCAATAGACATCATAGAGTCTATTTTCAATTGTGTAAGCACTAAAATTACTCCAGCCAATGTCACAAACAAAAACTATGTCCAGGTTCACTGGTAAAAACATTGTGTCACACTTAGACAAATTTGTAATGCACTTTGTCATACTTTCTCTCCAACCTGTGTGATCTTCTTGTGGATCATATGTTTCCATAATGAAAACATCTATGCAATCAACTCAGCCAAATTTCCAATAGTTCTCTCCTTAATTCTTCTTCCTTGCACTTCTTCAAGAGATCTTGCAATATTTACATTTTCTCATATGTCAAATTAACAGTGTCCCACTTTGGAATCACTATAACGTCATCAAGTGTTACATGTAGGCCAAGAGAATTTACTTTCTTTTTATGTGATTTCTTCTTTGGTATATTGCCAATCTGTACTAAGGCTTGAATAGCCTCTTGCTCTTTAGGCTCTGGATGCTCCTTAGTTGTTCTCTCCTTGGTCTTCTTTTCTTCCTCCATATGAGATTCTAAAATTTCTGTTGTAGACTTATCTTCTTGATCTTTTAAATTTTCCTTTCCTTTTCCTTTATTAACTTCCTCGGTAGGTGCAATTTCTATTGTTATTGATAGCTTTTCCTTTGTCTTGACACTTTAACTTTTTAATACTTTCTGCTCAACTATGCCCATGTGGGATCTTGAAGGTTCAATGTCAGCAGTTGATGTACCCCCAATCCTTGTATAATCATGTACCTAGATAAGAATGGGATTGGTACTCGGTAGAAAGGGATCTGAGGTTGCCTCCTTAAGAATTTAACTCTTTATTTCTTCCTCACTCAATGTATTGATGTTAACTTGTGTGTCCTTAGGGATATGCTCAATAGTGATCACATCTTGTGATGCACTCACTTCTACCTTCTACCTTTCCTCTTCCTCAAGATTGCGAGGCTCATCAATGTCTTCTTTATTGTCCAATTTGTTGGCAAGTTGACTATAATAATGTATATGAATATGATTTAGTGTTTTCATTATGGAAAAAAAGTCATATGATGTTATAGAGTCAGCGCAAGGAGTTAGAACATCAGAATTTGGCTAAGTATGGAAGACTAGACAATCAGTAGAGCACCAGGTGAACAAAGCATCAACGCACATGTGTATGACTGAGTTATGGCATGTGCCCTTGAAGATAAGCTTGTTGGTATGTAGTCATGCTAAGTGTAAGAGTCCATGATCAGATGAGTTAGTTTGATGAAGATACAACCAAGTGAAGTGACATAACAGGATAAAGTATAAAGTCAACTTTTGGTATTTTGGTTAGCGATCGTAATATTATTTTGTAAAGGCTATGCACCTATTGTATTTAGGTCATAGACATGCTAATATGATCATATGTAAACACACTTGAGCCAATTCATTTGGAAGCATTGTCTGTAATTAGTTAGAGGCTGACTTAATGAATAGTTTTGTATGCGCATATAAATAAGACATGTGCCCTTGTAATTAAGTATGGAAGTGAATACAAAGTTCATATAAGAAGACAAGAAGTATGTGAAGAGTAGTTATAATGTTGTAGAGCTTTACAAGAGGCTAAATCATCAGCGCACAAAAGGAACTGATTAGACAAGCAATGTCACAACAACAGTTCACCCTGTAGATATAGTGTGTATCTAATATTCAGAAGGTTGTAGCCTTCACCCCTTTGAGTAGTGTGCTCCCAGATAGTGCGTCCTCACCCCTAATGGGGTTAATTGTAAAAGACTCCTAACAAGGTCTGACCCTTGACCAGGTCACTGAACTAAAAGCATTGTAAAGATCAACTCCTAACAGGGTTGCAAGATCTTCTAACAGGGATCATAATACACTAGTGCAGTTCTTAGTGGGTGTCAATTCCCACCGGGGTTTTTACCTATTTGGGTTTCCCTGTAATAATATTTGGTGTCATGTGTTATGATTTTTTATCTTACTTGCATTGATATTCATTTTAGTACTTAAGAAAATAAGTTAAGTTTCAAGATATTAGAAAAAACATTAATATATAGAACACTGATTCATCCCCCCCCCTCAGTGTTTCCAATCCTAAAAATTGGTATCAGAGCTCTAGTCCTCTACAGAGAAGTGTAACCACTTGAGGAGATCATGGATAAGGGAGAAATGAAACATCTGAAAAAGAATCTTGAAGAAACTCTTGAAGACCTTGATAGATCGGAAAAAGAAATTGAAGAACCAAAAGAAAAGGTTAGTGATTCTCATGTAGTCATCAAAAAAATAAGAAAAGACTTGAAAGAATGTTCCACAAGTGATTTGGGAAAAATGGTTAAAAAGCTAAATGAGGAAAACACATCTCTAAAAGATCAGATTGAAGAATTGGCTGAAAAGTTACTTAATAATCAAGAAGCCTATGAAGAATAGGTCAAATAAAGCAAGTTGTTGGATGAAGAAATAAGGCAGGAAAACATGAAAATCTTGGAGTTAGAAAACATCAAGAAGCAAGTGGAATTTGAATTGACTGAAGCAAAGAATCATATTGACAAATTGTACACAAGAAAGGATCTAATAGAGTCATAGTTTTATGCATAGAAGATTAAAGGAGACACCAGTGGTATTGGATTCAATGAAGCACAAAATTAGATCAATAACATGCAAGCAAGAAAGAAAGCATGAGAAGAATCTATAGAAGCTAAGGTAGGAAATCATACATAAGCTGAAGCTGAACCATCTAAGGATGAGTGCAAGCCAGTAAACAAAACTTGTTATGCTTGTAAAAAGCATGGTCACATCACAAGATATTGTAAAGAGGTAAGACCTTTCAATGGTAACTATTATTCATGTAATAATTTTGGTCATAGAGCTATGAATTGTAGATCAAATCAAAGAAATCAGAATCAGCAAAATCAAAGAAGTCATCCACAGTAGAATGTAAGAAATTCTCAGAACATTACATGTCAGATATGCAATTATGTTGGTCACACAGCCAAATAGTGCAGTATGGTAACCCACATGAATGCACCAAGGAATATCAGGCCTCTAGTCATTTGTCACTCTTGTAACAAGGCTGGATACATTTCTAGGTTTTGCAAAACAAAAGCACAAAGATAGGAAATCCCAAAAAAGTCAGAAGGATCAATATTGGATGAAGTAGGAAAAGTCAAGTTTGTGCAAGCTACAGAAGATGCAAGCATGATCTGGATAGAAGTAAAGAAGGATAAAGATGATGAGTATTTATTGGATGCATCCACAATAGATGCACCCTCTACTTTTGTATAAATGACCCTCATGGTCTTAGGGGGAGCTAAATTAGCTCTAGACCCCTGCGCGGATGGTATACTCACTCTCAGAGTATTCACCTTGGACTACAACTATTTGGAGACTATGTTATGTAGTATACAAGAGTGCACTACCTAATTGATAGAAGAGACAAAGAACAAAATTCATAGTTGCATTCTATGTTTACGCAACAAGCATTAATTGTAGAAAACTACTTTATAGTCACCAGAGATTCATTGATCACACACTTGCAATCAAGTTTGAGCATTTGGAGATCATAGGAGTTCTAGCAGTTGAGTTGAGAAGTATTGCAATTGGATTTATCAGTGAAGAAGGAAGATAGATTGTTGTAAGCCCTAGTTCAGACATGACAATTCAGAAACCCTTACAAAAATATTTGAGTGATTCACCAAGTAAGTTATGGCTACTCCAGTCATTTTTGATGTTGCTAAAAGAAAAATATATGTATTTAAGAACCATCCATTCAAATCCACCCTAGATGACCTAGAAGGAGCTTTTTCTAGAACTCCAATGGGTGTTATTCACATAGAAGACATACGCGCATATGTATATTGCAAGAAGGAACTAGTTGGTTTGGACATAATAAGTTCACACCTAGAAACAATGATGAATTTTGATAAAACATTCATGGATGAGTTTGCACACCTTGAAAATCACCCAATCATTGAGTATGCCATAGTGTATGATTTCTATGAATTTGAATGGATTAAGATCTTGTTGAGTAGAATTCATGATGAGCTATTATGGATAGGTGAAGTTTCAAATCACATCACTATTGATCTCATTTATGAGATGACAGGTCTATCAAGAACAGACGCCATTCTTCAGTTGGTAAGGATGTGAGAAAATTGGTTGAGTAGGCTTGTAAGTCACACAGTGAAAAGAGTGGTATGACCACAGAGCCAATTGAGGAGAAAGACATCAAGTTAATGGCTAGGATTCTTGGTTATAGGTTTCAACATGCAACAGGGTCAATAGTGTGTCTACAACCACTATTCTGGTAGCCATCAAGATAGTAAAAGAGAATGGTGAATTCAACTTATGTGAGATCTTGCACACACAATTGATGGACAATATAAGAGCTATCAAACATGATAAAAGTAAGATATTTAGGTTTGCATCACTAATAATCTACATGTATTTCCATATTGTTGGGAAAGTATCAAATCTCTATCTAGACAAGAACCTTCCTACAATGCCATAGATTTCACTCAAGGAATCCTTAGAGAGTACCATAAGAGATTTCATGGGATTGGAGATCAAAACATTTAGAATAAAGATTCAGATGAGGTATAGAATACCTAAAAGAATAGTTGAGAAGTATAAGGATAGTATATGCTTCATGGTAGAGACATACATTACATGCATGGAAGTTGTAGAACCTAGAACTAAGTAGATTCATCCACTTGGTTATGAAGTGGAGGAACATATCCTAGAGGCATATGCACAAGTCCTCCTTACAGTGCCAAAAGATCCCAATGAGCCAAGATGGGGAACATATGAGGAAAAGACAAGACAGGTAGATGCATTCTTAAACTATGTAGTGACCAAGAGGAAAGCCTCTAAAATCACATCTGAGATACTTAAGATTCATGGTGTCACTCAATATGATCTGGATAAAGCTAGAGAAGCCAAGATAGCTATGTAGATTGAGAGTGCATCCTCTACTAAAGTCAAAATAGAGAAGATAGATGAGCCTAAGGAGGAGAAAGTAAAAATTGAGAAATCTAATGATTCAAAGCAAAAGAAGAATAAGACAGATGATAAAACTCTTGCGTCCACAGATACAATTGACCTAGAGTCCATTGAAGAAATCCCTAAACCAAGTAAGATGCCTAAGAGGAAGAAGCAAATAGCTACAAGCCATCCATCAGCAAGAGCCACAAGAAGCCAAGGTAAAAATGTTCAACCACCTCCTGAGGTAGGATTCTTACCAAATTTTCAAGTCTTGAGATCAAGAATAGTAGATGAAGGAAGGATTGATTAGGTAGAAAATTTTTATGATATATATCATGAGATTGAAAAGTCTAAGATTCATGATATGTTGATCAAACACATGATCAAATTTAAGAAAACTATTCTGGAACTAAAGATAGTCATTCCAGATAAAGTATGGGACATTTTGGATACTTTGAAAAAACAAGCTAGTGAAGAAGACTTTAGAATAAGAGAAAAAACACTAGATGATAACCTACTAGTGTGCTTAGTATAAGAGAAGTCTTTGTTATTGGAATTGGTCATGCCACACCTCAAAACAAAGAAGAGAACTTTGCACATCATGAATAAGGATTATGAGTTGATAGCCAAGGAGATTGAAAAAGCCTTTGAGAAGGTATTTATGGAACAACACATGCATCTATCATCTACACCCACAACCCAAGTACCCTCTAAGAAAGTAAAGATAGTTGAGACCCCAAATACACCTATGACAGGTCCATAGGATTCTGCGCCTATGCCTAAAGACAAGAAAGACACCATTATGATTGACAATATAGAGATATTAATGGAGGCCATAGATAAGGACTTAGATAAGTTCAAAGAAGCATTTTTTAGCACTGAGGAAGTAGAAACTCTATGTGGTGATAATTCACCCAAGCAACAAGAAGAAGTGTAGATTGATGACTTAACCGGACAAGAAGAAGAGGAGGAGAAAGAAGAATAAAAGGAGAAAGAAAAAGAAGAGGAGAAGGAAAAATAAAAGGAAAATGAACCTGCTGATGAGCCCTTAGTTGAAATACCACTGAAGGCTAAGGCTGAAGTGTTGAACAGTTCACTGACAGAGAACCTTGAGAAGATTAGAAAAACCAAGAACTCACAGTTTAGATTTTCATCTCTGATCACATATATGTTTTTTCATTTGCTAAGAAGACTTCCATACACTATAGGAGAAGATTGGAATGATAACAAAAATTCTATGGACAAAATCAATAAGGTGTATCTAAGACACCCTATAGACAAAGTAAATGAAAGTGAAACTTTGGTAATTAAGACCTTTAGAAATTAAATGAGGAAAAGATCAAGAATTCCACCATCTATTATGGAGAAATACAAGGATTAGATATGTTTTTTGGTTGATACTGACTTTACCTACATTGAAGCAGTTGATCCTAGAGTGGAATTTGTAGATCCACTTGAGTATGAAGTTTCAGAAGTTGAGATTGAAGGATATGTGAGTAGATTTCTTAAGAGAAATTTGGATGCTAAGAGTCCTAGATTTGGGACACTTGAGGAGAACCTTGGCTCCGCACAATCATTACATGAAGAGAAGATGGCTAAGAAAAGAGTTGATAGTACTTAAAGAAAATACTGAAAGACAATGGTATGATAGAACATGAATTTTTCATAGTGAAGCAAACAACAACATCAATAAGGGATATTGGACAGAAAGAGATACTATCAGTTCCACTCTTGACATCTCTTGCAGCCCCTACAGAAGAAATTCAAGAAATAGATGAAGAAGTGGAAGTGTAGGAAGTAAGGAATTCTACTAGATCCTCCACCACACCTACTAAAAGAGTTAAGGAAATGGAAAGCGGGCTAGGAAAAAGACATAAAACAATATTTTCCTTACTTCAAAGAAAAACATCAGCAAGAAAGGAAAATGAAGAGGCAAGAAGCAGTAAGAAGAAGTGTGGTACAGGAGAACCCTTCTATGGGGCTCACACCATTTTAATTTTTGTTGTGGTCTTCTTCCTAGTGAATCCTTGTAATTAAAATAAGAGCATTAGTTCTCAGTGTGGTGTGAAGTTGAGTTTAGGTCCTAGTTTGGGTCGTAGGAGGTAACAGTTTTCTCTTGTTTTGTATTTTCTAAGGGACTCAATTGATGATGTCATCCTGATGTCACTTGGTCCTAGGAGGGGTATCAGTCTAGAAATGAGGGTTTGGGTTTTATTGGCACATGTGTGCACTAGTTGTGACCTAATAAAGGTCTAGAAGGATAAAAAGAGCAAAAAATGCTCAAGTAACAAAAGTTGTTCAGTAACTTTTCAAAGTTGGTTAGCAACTTATTACTCTAAAGGGTTATAACATTAACCTGGCATTTGGGAGCCCTAACCAAGTTCATACCCCTAGGTGAAGGAATTAAATTCTAGGAAAAACCCTAAGCCAAGGGTTGGTTATCAATTTTGTATGACCGAGTGAAGGAAAACCTAGACTGTTACAGTGTTTGGTGTGTGAGTTTGCATACAGGGAGAAAATATTTTAATTTAATGAATAGATTATGAGTTTTCTTGTGCTGTGAATATTTTTTTGAATATAAACTTTCATTTCAAATTCATATATTAGATTTCCTTTTAAGTTTGTGTGTTCATTTGTAAATAGTTTGAATCTTCAAGGTCACTATCCATTTTTTGCTGGTTCTTGAAGATTAGTCTGTAGCTCCTATCCCCACTATGGAAACTTCATGAGATCATGGGATATGGTAGTATAGACCTTGTATAGTGTACCATACAAAGCAGGGCCCTGGAAAGTTCAAGAAATCACTTTTAAGGCCAAGCCCTAGGCGAGCCTAGACTATGCCCGACTAGGTAAGGTCAAGTTTGTAGAGGTCCTGGAAGGAAAGGATGAAGTTTGCAAGCTGATTCCTTTGGAGGATTTGAGGTATGGTTAATGAAACTCCATTGGTGTGAAGTAGGATCCACTACCAATCTAGACAAGGTGGTGTAGCAAACAAACAAGTTTAGTGACCCTATGAAGCCAAAAAGGACTTGAAAACCTTCAGTTTGGATTAGGGCAGTGTATGGAAACTTGGGGTCCTAAAACCTAGAAAATCCTTGAGACATTGGTAATTGAATAGGAGTATCTTTGGATATTTAGCCAAGATTTGGCAAGGTTTGTAGGAGATAGCCCTAAAAACCTGAAGTGGAGGCCTAATTGGGACTCATTCCTTGTAGCCCTATTTTTAGGGAAAATGAAGCAGTCGGTTGGGAAGATGAATTTTCCAGGCATTTGGGGTCACATGGAAAGCTGAAAAAACACCTTAGAATCCATCCTCATCCTTGCTAGGACCTAAGAAGGTGTTGGTGAAGTTTTACCCTTATGAGCATATGTAAGGGAATGAAGCAAAGCTAAGCAAAGGAGGGTCTAGAAGTTGAAGCACTTGTTCTTGATGGTTGGATTGGGAAAGGTCAGGGGATTCCACTAGAAAATAAAGTCCTAGAGACCACAGGGTGTGAGGAGAACACCAAATTATCCAAGGAAGAGATAAAAGAGCATAGACTAGGCTAGTCTATCCCAATCTCCTCATCAGATTGGTATCAGAGCAAAGTGAAAGACTTGGAAAGAGAGTAACTTGAGGTAGTGAATGTTTCAACCTCCATAATTAGTAGGTTCATCTTGTAAGAAGAAAATGGTGACTAATGTAGAGTTGGAAAAGAAAGTAGAAGACTAGGAGGAAGATAATAAACTCCTAAGAGAAAGGTTGGCTCAGTTGGAGAAAATCTTGGATGAAGTCCAAGATAAATTAGATAAGGTCAATGAAAAAATAGAGGAGTAGGAAGCCAAGGATAAAGAAAAGACCTTGGATGATGAGGTTCCTAAACCTGATCCTCCAACACAAGATGAGAAATTCTTGAAGGAAATTAAAGCCATAACTGGTAAAGCCCTTGAAGGTGTACCCTTACTCACTAGAAGAATGGACACTAAATTAGTGATGCAATGGATTGAAGGCATGGAGAACCACTTCAAGTGTGAAGACATCACTGAAGCACAAAAGGTCAAAGTAGCCAAATCTAGGTTGAGGGGCCAAGCTCTGCCTTAGTGGAACTATCACCAAAAAGGAAGGGAGAAGGAAGGGAAAAATCCAATAGCTAATTAGAAAGCCATGGTGAATAAAGTTGGAGAAGCTTACCTACCTACAGATTTTGAAATACAACTTCATAGGAGAATACTGAATCTCAAATAGAAAGAGATGGATGTAGCCACCTACACAGAGGAGTTTCACAAGTTGAGCCTTAGATCCAAGGTGAAAGAAGAAGAGAGTATCAAGGTTGCAAGATACTTGAGTGGGTTGAAGTGGAGTATAGAAGAGGAGATGAACTTGTTCACTCCAAGTACAGTCCTTGGGTGTCAACACATGGCACAAAAGATTGAAGAAAAATAGAGAAGGAAGCAAGAGCCTAACTCCAAAAATAGAGGTAGAGGTAGAGACTCTAGAGGGGGTCAAAGAGGTGGTTCTAGTGGCAGAGGAAGTGACTCAAGAGGTCAGTGAGAGAATAGACTTATTGAACTAAGTGGAGAGATGAGTACAAGAGGTACTTTTGGTAGAGGAAGAGGATCCCATGGAGGGTCAAGTAGAGGAAGGAGTGCAGGGAGAGGAAATTCCTATTTTGATAGTATGAAGTGTTACCAATGTGGTCAACTTGGACATCCTTCTTACAAATGTCTTGAGAAACCTTCTAGTTCCAATATAGAGAAGAAAGTAGCCTATGCTTGAGAAGATGGAGCTAGTTCATGCAACAATGAGGTTAGTAAACTAGAATTAGAGATGGGGGAGAATCTTATGTTCAGAAGAGTACTTATTAGATAGCCTACACAAGGAGAAGCAAAGCAAAGAAGAGCCCTTTTCAGAGTTAGATGCAAGATCCTTGGAAAGGTATGCAAGGTAATAGTTGATTTAGGGTCAACTAATAACATCATCTCAGATGAGGTAGTTAGGAAGCTAAAGCTTACAAAGATCCCTCACACTAACCCTTACAAGGTCACTTGGTTGAATCAAGAGAAAAGTGTTTTGGTGAATGAATAAACTTGGGTGGAGTTTTCCATTGGAGGGTATAAGGACAAGATCCTTTGTGATGTATTACCCATGCATTCCTATCATCTCTTATTGGGAAGACCCTGGCAGTTTGATAGGAAGGTGATTTATGATGGAGAGGAGAATTAAATTTCCTTAAAGAAGGATAACAAAACCTTTAATATCCAATCCCTGACACAAAATGATGGAGCCTCAAGGACACCAAGTGTCTTTCTTAGCACTGGTAAGGAGTTCTTACACCTTTTTCAAGAAGATGAAACAATAGGATATGCCATTATTGTGAAGCCTAAGGAGGAGGATCAAAAGTTGTCAATAGGGACACTTAATGAGGTGAAGAAAATGTTAGAGGAGTATAAGGATATAGTGAGTGATTGAGCACCTGCAACACTTCCTCCAAGAAGGGCTATAAGTCATCAAATAGATTTTTTACCTTGTACATCCTTACCAAATAAAGAAGCATACAAGCTCACACCTAATTAGAATAAGGAGGTGGCAAGGCAAGTACAAGAATTGTTGGACCAAGGGCTAATTAAGAAGAGCATCAGTCCATGTGTAGTCCCAGTAGTGCTAGCATCAAAGAAAGGAGGCAAGTGGATACTTTTCACTGATTCAAGGGCCATAAATAGAATCACAATCAGGTATAGGTTTCCAATTCCTAGAATAGAAGACCTTATGGATTTTTTAGGGGGTGCTATGTACTTTACTAATTTGGGTCTTAAAAGTGGTTACCATCAAATTATAATTAAGGAGGGTGATAAGTGGAAGATAGCTTTTAAGACCACATAGGGGTTGTATGAATGGAAATGCAGGACTATACCAACCTTTACCAATTCCAAATAGGCTTTGGGAGTGTGTAAGCATGGACTTTGTTAGCACATGTAAAATTTCATGGCTTTAGCCCTTTTCTACTGGTCTCTGCAGTTGTTTTTAGGTCTCTGGCATTAACCCTTAGTTCAAATTTTTGAAAAACTAGCCGTTACTTTAAAAACCCTTTGTTTTGCCCAGGCCCTGTTCTAATTTCAAGTTACCTTTTCAGGCCACTTAAAAGTCCTAAAATGCATGTGCTTTATTTTCTTGGTCGGCCCCCATTTAAATTCTTCCTAATTTTTTAACCCCGGTGGCCTTTAATTTTTCCTATAGTCCCTAGCGCCTAATTTTTCCCTAAAGCCTAAGTCCTGCGCTTTAATTTTTCCTATGTTTCGGCTTATTTTTTCCTGGGCCCAGCTCCCTGACACCATCTCAATCCTACAATTTTTGTAAGTTCACAAGGGTTTTGTCATAGGCTTGCGATCTTACGATGATCGTTGATTCTTCCACGGTTGTGGTGTTTCAGACGGTGGGTCCTAATTGCCATGTAGGCATAGTTGGCAGTCTCTGATTGGTCCATGTTGTGTGACTGGACATGTCATCAGTGGGGCCAATTTTTTCAAGGTTCAGTGGGTTCTGACACTTGCAGAGCATCGACGGTTGGCGTATAATCTGATGGGTTTTCTTTGACACATGCGAAGATGCGCCAATCGTTGATTTCTATCTTGTTAGAGGGTTGTCAGGGCAGGGTAAGATTCTTCATTTGATAGTTGTCTCATGATCTGGAGGAATCTTGGAGGGATATGAAAAGATGAGACAACTGTTGATCTTCTTAATGTGGGCCCAGTAAAGTTTCTCGATCTTTTTGGCAGTTTGGACAAGGTTTTGGTGGCCTCACAAATTTCAAAAGGTTTTCGCTCATTCACAAAGAAAAAGTAGCGGAGTTCTAAAAGTTGGTGACTCAGGGAACAAGCATTCATGTTGTTGCTAAACAAAATGGTAGAGGGATAAGGTATCCTGTGAACTTGTGAAACACTTCAGTCACCAGTTCGCTAAATGTAACTAGGGTCTTTTTAAAAGATAAGTCATAAGGCCTGCGAAAGCAAAGATCTAACGGTTGCGATATAAAGTTGATCAAGATTTAAATATTGACCACTGATTTGTTGCAGGCGCTTTGAAACTAACCATTGAAATTTGAATTTGAATTTTTGAAGGGTTTCCAGCGATAGGAAGTAACAAAATTTATGGTTTTTGGAGCTGATTTTGATTGGTTTGGTGGCGCTAGTTGTTGCCAACTGATCTGAGGGTCTTTGTGGTCAGTGGCATGATGTTTTTGTACTAGGAGAAGTATGGTTTTATTGCTCAAGGAATGTTGTAGGTAGCTAAAAGGACTATTTGACATAGAATTCCATGATTTGCAGTACTTTCTTAGAGATCTATCATAAGCGCAAGTCTTTCTCAGGCATGCTCGACTGGTTTTCATCCCCTGCATTTAATTTTTGACTGTTTCTAGTTGATCTAGTGGGTGAAACCCTAACCCTAGTCATCCATAGCTTGTTGCATCCTATTTTGGGGATTCCAAGATGACTAGTGGTGGTATATATTGAGAAATTAGTATTTTGTAAGGGTTGTTGTTGATGGTATTATACTGAGCAAGGAGAGCCTAGATTTTGGGTCTATTTCTTTAGCATTTTGTTGTTTGATAATATATTGATTTTGCAAATTTTAATGAGAATACATTTGGATTCCAGTTTCATATTTGTGTATGTCTTCTTGTTTTGTTCTTGAGCTCATATATGTTAATTTCACAAAGTGGGTTAGCATATGGTAAACAAAGAGTATTTTGAAATTATCTTTAAGTTCCTAAAAAAGTTAGGATTAAAGTCTTTGAGGTAGTTTCAGTGAGTTCATGGCTAGATAAGGATTTGATGTCTTGATATGTGAGTGAGAGGGATAATAGGCAAAGCACTTATCCTGAATTCAAGTGTATTTGAGTTAAGGGTTTTCAATTGATGTATGCTATTAGGTGACTCTATGCCCTGGGTTAAGGCACTGATCTCTTCTCTAGAGGTAGTCCATCATCATCAATTACACACACAAATTAAATGATAAAATCTTTTGATCAGTTAGTAAGGGGTATAGTTGTATAATATTTTGTGATTCCTTTGAAGAAGTGAATCAAGGGTACACCCGCCTGAGCATTAAGGCTCAAAGTGTAGGAGGATCTCACTGTTGATCCTTGTTAATTGGCCCTCTTCCTTGTAGACTTTGGAGTGGTGATAGAGTCAAAGTTATATTAAAGTTATCCATCAAAGTATAAATCTACAAGTTTGAAGATCAAAGGGAACTGCCATAAAAATGGTGACTCTGCTGGGGAGAGTCTAGAGATAAAGTTTTCAAAAGTGCACTCTTGTTTTCCTGTTGTATTCAGTTAAAATATTTCCCACTTTGGTGGGTGGTGACTCAAAATGGTTAGAACTAGTGTCATACTGTAAAAGATGGACAAAAGGAGGAATACTAGGTCCTTTTTCAGAAAAAATCTGGAAGTCACTCTGGAACAATTGCCTAGATAGGAAAAGAAGAGTTGGATCAGGAGAAATGGTGAGTCTACTAGTGCTCCCATAAGAGAACAAAGAAATACCAAAGGTAGAGCACCACATGTTTCCTCAAGTGAGGAAGGTTCACAAGATAGAGTTTCTAGATCAGATGGTGGTCGCTCTGAAGATAAATTTTATGATACCCCAGAGGCTGTATTTCAAGACAAGGGTTCATTGCCTGTAGGTCAGGATGAACAAGCCAGAGAGATGGGTTTTTAAATTGATTTAGATCTTGATGAGGATAATTTTAGAAGGGAGCCCATGAGACCACAGAAAGTGCATTTCCCATATCAACATCCTACTGATGTGGAAGTGTCATCAAGCTCTGAAGACAACATGATAGATCCACATGACTTGAATGCACTTAGGTTGCAGTTGGCAAAGTAGGATGCCATATACAAAAGGTTACAAGAGGAGAGAGAGGCTGAAAAAGTAAACGCTCTAATGGAGAGGCAGTCTCTTTTAAGAAAAATCAATGAAATGAAGGAGAGAAACAAGATGCTTGCTTCTACTCCTAGGGTGTTGTAGCATGATGTTTTTGGTGATCTTGAAGCTCTAAGAAGTGAGCAGGAATGCTTGTTGCAAGACCATGAGTTTGATGAAGAAGGCCCTGTGATTAGACAAGTACAAAGTTATGCTCCTTTGCATAAGGGTAAGAATGGACATGAGATCACTAGGCCTACTATAGTTATTAATGAAAAAGGAAAGCAGAAGATGGTGAGTGTCCAAATAAGCAAACTAGTGACAATACCAGGGATCCCACCACCTAAATCAAATAGGGAGATAGAGATAGAAAGCAAAAGAAAAGAGGATGAAGCTCCGGCTCAAGAGTTGGAAAGAGCTGAAGTTGATGCTGCTATTGTAGAGAAAAGAAGAAAGATCCAGTTCTTGAAGGCTTCATTAGCTAATGTTCATGTCCCTTCTGCTACTGAGCTAGGTATGCCATCTATGAACACTACTGTTCCACTTAGCAATGCTACTACTAGTAATCTAATTCCTAATATATCTACCAAATCATTTGTTGATTCTAATAGATAGTCAAATGTGCAAGTGGGTGGGAATGTAGATAAAAATAATAATTCTAGTGGGAACACTAGTTTAGGATTTCAAAGAAGACCTATGCAACTAGAAGGCTATAGGCAAATTAGTTTTGATGGGATACCAGGCTACCCAAATGTTTTTCCAAATGATATAAGAGATAAGGTACCTAAGTTTGTTGGTAATAATGCTATTAGTTGTGAGGAGAATCTTAGGTTATTTGTTGATATGCTTAATGATTATGAGGTAGAGCATGAGGATGTAGTCATGAAATTATTTGTTCAATCTCTAATGGAGGATGCTAGAGATTGGTTTAAGAGACTTCCTGATAAATGTATTGATACTTGGGATTCTTTTGAGAGATGTTTTAAAGAGCAGTATGGTGATAGGCCTAATGCTAGTTTCATGTTGAATGAATTCAATACCATAAGGAAAAATTAGAATGAGTCTACAGCTGAACTCAACATGAGATTTTAGAAGGGTATGCATAAGTTATTCCAAGTTATGCGGTTAGATGACAATGTCTGTCTAACCACATACTTCAATGCATTTGATGGAAAGATGGGATACTTGTTGAGGGACCAAAAACCAAGAACTCTTAGAGATGCTTTTAGGATTTTTGTCAATATTGAGAACAATATGAAAATATCAGGGAAATTGAGTGGGAAGAGAGATGACCCTAAGTTGTTTGGGGACTAGAAATACAAAAAAGAAAATGATAAGAATGTTGGAACTAGGAGGCAAGAGGAAGATAAATTGGAGAAGGTGCTCAATGCATTGAAGGATTTGAAGGCACCTAAAAATAGGAACATCAGTGCTCCTACCAATGAAAGGCCTTAGTTCAACAATAATTTCAATAAGCAGAATAGATTGCAGAACTACCCCTACAACACCCAATGGAAGGATGGCAAGCCTGTGGTCCCTATTGCAAGAGGAAACAATGACAAAGGTGTCCCTGACCCTCTACAAAAGGCTTCAATAAATGTCATGGAGGACATACCTTGGTGTGTTGCATGCCAGTCCCCTCATTCTACAGAGCATTGTGTGGTTGCACATTCTATGGCTGCAAATCAAGATTGTGGCAATGAGGAGATAGATCAAGAAGAAAATCAAGATGATGTTGGATGCAACATGGCTACTTCATATCTAGGATATGAAGATGATTCTAATTTTAATGAAGAAGCAGATGTAAATGTGAAGAGACACAATCAGGCCCTTTTTCATCAAGAGGTTTTTTCTGATAGTGAAGACATTGATAAGAAAACATGTAACATGAACTCTTCTTCTGAGCCAGTAAATTTAAGAAGAACTTCTAGAGAAGAGATGGATAGGATTACTGCAGAAATGATTGCTCAAGTGCGAATTAGAGGCATGGTGGCAAGGGATATAAATGGAAAAGCTGCAGGAATGTTTATAAAGAGTACCAACTCTAGAGAGCCTAATGAGAACAAATCAAAAGGTGATCACATGGTGAAATTCAAGAATGTAAAAGGTAAGAATTGTGAGCCTAAGGGAGTTGGAGTTGAAAGATTTTCTAGTGAGATTGAGAAACGAGTTAACACAATGGCCAAGAATTAAAAAATGAGGGTGGCCAATACACCTAATGTATCAGATAAGCAAAAAGATACTAAGGCTATGTAGATTGATATTCCTTCCTCTTCTCCTATTGATATGTTATCTGTATTGTCCCAAATTACAGTTAAGGTTCCATTGTCAGAATTGTTGAGGATCCCTAAACACAAAGACAAAGCTATTGCATGGGTATATAATGTTCATAATAATGATGTTGCATGCAATGGATCTTAGGATAAAGCTTTGAAAGGTGTTGCTACTCAGGGAATTGTGTCTCAAATTCCTCCTATATATTTGGATAGTTTTGTCAATGCTAGCCTTGAAAATATTGATCCATTCTTTTTAAGTGTCCTTGTGAATGGAATGAAATTAAGAAATTATATGATTGATAGTGGTGCCTCTAATACTGTTATGCCTTTTAAGATTATGGAAAAATTGGGCCTTAAAGTTGATACAGTTCAAGGTAGATGTTGTACAATGGATCAGAGGGAGGTACCAGTCATTGGGACTATCAATGCAATGCCATATAGGCTGGTAGCATATCCAGAGAAAGAGTTAACAATGAGTGTTTTGGTGGTGGACATCCCTCCTCATTATGGGATGCTTCTATCTTGAAGGTGGAGTGCTACCATGGGTGGAAGTTTACAGTGTGATTTGTCCTATGCCACTTTCAAGATTAATGATCAGTTTGTCAAGATTGAGCAAGAACCAAGAGTATGCCACATGATTGAGAGAAGTATTGATAATGAAACTACATGTTTTGTGGATACTGATATTAATGCTTTTAGGGCAGAGATCCCTGTACTTGAGAGGGAACCTATTTTTTCACCTATCTTTGTTGAGGTAAGTGTTAATTCTGTGAAGGGTGATTTGTGGGTAATGTACTTTGATGGTGCAAATTGCAAAGATGGAGCAGGAGCAGGTATCTTACTTATTTCTCCTAATGGAAACACCTACAAATTTTCTTTCACATTGATTTTCTTTTGTACCAACAATATAGTAGAATATGAGGCATTTTTTTTAGGACTGAGGTTGGTACAAAAAAATGGTATTACATGCTTAAGTGTTGTTGGTGATTCTAAGTTGGTGGTGTCCCAAGTCAGGTCAGTATATGCTTCCAAGAACAAAAGGTTAAAAAAATATAGGAATGCAGTTTGGGATTTGATTGAACATTTTGATGTCTTCAATATTGAGTGGAAGGATAGGAGTAACAATAAGATGGCTGACTTGTTAGCCAATATAGCAATCAATCCTAGTGATATTACTTTTTCTAGTCTCTCTAAAGTTGAAGTTCAGCCTAGGCCTAGTATACCAGACAATATTGAAAATTGGCAAGTTTTTGATGATGATAATGATATCTTGAAGTTTATGAGTTGTGAAGATCAGTATCATGGTCAGGAATTTGATTGTTCAGCCTTGGTTGAGTTAGTAGAAGGAAGGGATGTTGTCTTTGGCAATGAAGTTATTTAGCTTAGAACTAACAAGGTGCCCAAGGGGCTTGTTGTTTTGGATACTGTCTTGGATAACCAGGATAGAGTTCAAAAGAATATCAAAAGAGAAGATCATGCTGATCTAGAGAAGATAAATCTTGGAACACATGAGGTACCTAAGAAGGTATACATTGGTAGGGACATGTCTCACAATGTGAGAAAATCTTTGATTGAATTATTGAGAAAATTCAGGCATGTTTTTGCATGGTCATATGATGACCTAAAGGTTTATAGAGAGGATTTGTTTTAGCATATTATTCCATTGAAAGAAGATGCTAAACCTTTCCGAAAAAAATAAAGGCCTATAAATCCCACTTTGGCACCTAAGATGCCAGAAGAAGATGAAGTTAAGAGATGCTGGCATTACCAAGCCTATAAGGCATTCTTCTTGGGTATCAAATCTTGTCCTTGATAGAAAGAAGAATGGTGACATTAGACTTTGTGTGGACTTCAGGAATTTGAACATTAGCTCATTAAAGGATAACTATTGTTTGCCCAATATGGAAGCTATGTTGCAGAGGGTAATTGAATCTGAACTAATGTCTATGATGGATGGTTTCTCTGGTTATAATTAGGTAACTATCAAAGAATCAGAACAATTCAAGATAACTTTCACAACACCTTGGGGGACATATGTTTATGTGAGAATGCCTTTTGGTCTCACAAATGCTGGTGCAACTTTTCAGAGGGCAATGGATGTTGCCTTTTTAGATTTTATTGATGATTTCTTTGTTGTTTATGAAGATGATTTAACTGTCTATTCCAAGAAGGAAGAAGACCATTATACTCATTTAGAGAAAATATTTGTGAGGGCTTTGGAATATGGCATTTCATTAAACCCAAGGAAATATGCATTTGGTGTCACTGAAGGTAAGTTACTTGGCCACTTGGTTGGGAAGCAAGGAGTGAGAATTGACCCTAAGAGGGTAGCAGTTATTGATAAAATTCAAAGACCAAAGAATGTTAAATGAATTCAGTCCTTCTTTGGTCAGGTCAATTTCTTGAGAAGGTTTGTGACAAATTTTGCTGAGGTCACTAGACCTATTTCTAAAATGTTGAAGAAAGGATCTGCTATTACATGGGAGGGTGAGCCTGATGAAGCTTTCAAGAACATCAAGCAGGCTATCAAAGATGCACCAGTGCTTAAGGCACCTAATTATAGTATCCCAATGCATATCTTCTCTTTTGCATCTTTTCACACTATTGCTGCAATTTTGTTACAAAAGAATAAGGAAGGTTTTGAGGAGCCTATTGCATTCTTCAGTAAATCTTTCCAGGCTACTGAATTGAAATATGACATAAATGAGAAACAAGCATATGCACTTGTGAAGGCAGTCAAGGCTTTTAGGTGTTACTTGATGGGGGTAGTTGTGATTGCTTTTGTGCCAAGTGCATCAGTCAAAGATATTTTCTCATAGCAAGAGGTGTCTGGAAGAAGATGCAGATGGATCAATAGGATCCAAGAATTCAATGTTGATGTCCAGATTACCAAGTTGGTTAGAGGATAGGGATTGGAAAAATTGATGGCTCAATCCAATCTTGATGCAAATCAGGTAAATCATTCTGAAATTGATTATACATGTGATATGGATGATTGTGTTTGGTATCAAGATATTATCTACTACTTGAGAAATATCAAATGTCCAATAGGAATGAATGATAATCAGAGGAGGAAATTGAAATTACAGGCCATCAAGTATGTAATTGTGAAATGTAAATTGTATAGAAAGAATTTAGACTGCATACTTTTGAAATGTGTGGATGAGAATCAAGCTAACAAGTTGTTAAAGGAAATGCATGAGGGAGTTTGTGGTGGGCATTATATGGGTAAAACAATTGCTCATAAAATCTTGAGAGTAGGATTCTAGTGGCCCACAATCTTCAAGGATGTAGAACAGTTGGTAAGGAGGTGTGATGCTTGTCAAAGGTTCTCTAGTAAGCTTAAATTTTTAGGTAACATGCCATTAAAACTAGTAGAGGTACAGGCTCCTTTCCAACAATGGGGGATTGATTTCATTGGGGAGATACCAAACAAGTCAAGTGGAGGACACTCGTGGATCTTAGTTGCCATTGATTAATTTACAAAGTGGGTAGAGGCTATACCTACAAGAAATGCAACCAACAAGGTGGTAACTAATTTCTTGTTGAACAACATTGTTACAAGGTTTGGTTGCCCTGAGGAAATAGTAAGTGATAATGCCATGTGCTTCAGGTCTGCTGAATATAAGGACTTTTGAAAAGGTTTAGGAATTCATATTTCTTATTCCTCACCTTATAATCCATAAGGAAATGGTCAAGTAGAATCTACTAATAAGAGTTTTATTAAGATCCTCAAGAGGATTCTTGAAAAGAATAAAAGAGCATGGAATTCAAAGCTGCCATTAGCTATATGGGCTGATAGGGTAACTGTGAAGAGGGAAATTGGTTGCGCACCAGTTGACCTAGTATATGGAATACATGCAAGAATGCCTCAAAATAACTTATTGGAAATGTATAAATTTGTGCAATTATATGATGATGACATAGATGATGAAATGTAGTTGAGAATTGAGGACCTTATTAGGTTGGATGAGACTAGGAGAGAATTAGTTGCAAGAAATTCCAAATTGCAGTTGCAGGTTAAGAATTTGTATGACAAGAAAACTGTTGAAAGAAAGTTTGAGCTTGGTGATTTGGTGTTAATTTGGAATGCCAAACTAGAGGATAAAGGAAAACATGGTAAGTTTGATTCCATCTGGCTAGGGCCATATCTAATTCATGACAAATGGGGCCAGGATTCATATGTTGTAAAAGAATTGATTGATGATATTCAAGAATTGCCAGTTCATGGACAATTCTTGAAGAAATACTTCAATTGAAGGTATTATATTTCCATGAATAGTAGTTAGGTCTATACATTCTATAAATCTTGTAAATTTGCTTGCCCCTGTCCTATTTTGTCTTGGTCTGTAAGGTTTTGGTCCTCTTGCTCTTTGTTGTCAATCTTTTCCAGTGGGATGGTCTGCTTTAACCAGTGATTCTAAGTCCTTGCTATGCCTGCAGGAGGCATACATCCCCAAATAGAGCCACTATTAGCATGTGTAAAATTTCATGGCTTTAGCCCTTTTCTTCTGGTCTCTGCAGTTGTTTTTAGGTCTCTGGCATTAACCCTTAGTTCAAATTTTTGAAAAACTAGCTGTTACTTTGAAAACCCTTTGTTTTGCCTAGGCCCTGTTCTAATTTCAAGTTACCTTTTTGGGCCACTTAAAAGTCCTAAAATGCACGTGCTTTATTTTCTTGGTCGGCCCCTATTTAAATTCTTCCTAAGTTTTTACCCCCGGTGGCCTTTAATTTTTCCCTAAAGCCTAAGTCCTGCACTTTAATTTTTCCTACGTTTTAGCTTTTTTTTCCTAGGCCCAGCTCCCTAACACCATCTCAATCCTATGGTTGTTGTAAGTTTGCAAGGGTTTTGTCAGAGGCTTTTGATCTTATGATGACTGTTGATTCTTCCACGGTTGTGATGTTTCAAACGGTGGGTCCTAATTGCCATGTAGGCACAGTTGGCAATCTCTGATTGGTCCATGTTGTGTGACTAGACATGTCGTCAGTGGGGCTAGGTTTTTCAAGGTTCAATGGGTTCTGACACTTGCAGAGCATCGACGATTAGCGTATAATCTAATGGGTTTTCTCTGACACATGCGAAGATGCACCAACCGTTGATTTCTATCCTATCAGAGGGTTGTCAGGGCAGGGTAAGATTCTTCATCTGACGGTTGTCTCATGATCTAGAGGAATCTTGGAGGGCTATGAAAAGATGAGACAACTATCAATCTTCTTAGTGCAGGCCCAGTAAAGTTTCTTGGTCTTTTTGGCGATTTGGACAAGGTTTTGGCAGCTCGACAAATTTCAAAAGGTTTTTGCTCATTCGCAAAGAAAAAGTAGTGGAGTTCTAAAAGCTGGCGATTCAACAAACAAGCATTCACATTGTCACTAAAAAAAATGGTGGAGGGATAAAGTATCCCACAAACTAGTGAAACCCTTCAGTTGCTAGTTTGCTAAATGTAACTAGGGTCTTTTTAAAAGATAAGTCATAAGGCCCATGAAAGCAAAGATTTGACGGTTGTGATATAAAGTTGATCAAGATTTAAATATTGACCGTCGATTTGCTGCAAGCACTTTGAAACTAACCATTGAAATTCAAATTTGAATTTTTGAAGGGTTTCCAATGACAGGAAGTACCAAAATTTATGGTTTTTGGAGCTGATTTTGATTGGTTTGGTGGCACTGGTTGTTGCTGACTGATCTGAGGATCTCTGTGGTCAGTGGCATGATGTTTTTGTACTAGGAGAAGTATGGTTTTGTTTCTCAAGGCATGTTGTAGGTGGCTAAAAGGATTGATTGACATAGAATTCCATGATTTGTAGTACTTTCTCAGAGATCTATCATAAGCACAAGTCTTTCTCAGGCATGCCCAACTGGTTTTCATCCCCTGCATTTAATTTTTGACTATTTCTAGTTGATCTGGTGGGTGAAACCCTAACCCTAGTCATCCATAGCTTGTTGCATCCTATTTTGGGGATTCCAAGATGACTAGTGGTGGTATATATTGAGAAAGTAGTATTTTGTAAGGGTTGTTGTTGATGGTATTATAATGAGCAAGGAGAGCCTAGATTTTGGGTCTATTTCTTTAGCATTTTGTTGTTTGATAATATATTGATTCTGCAAATTTTAATGAGAATACATTTGGATTCCAATTTCATATTTGCGTATGTCTTCTTGTTTTGTTCTTGAGCTCATATATGTTAACTTCACAAAGTGGGTTAGCATATGGTAAACAAAGAGTATTTTGAAATTATCTTTAAGTTCCTAACAAAGTTAGGATTAAAGTCTTTGAGGTAGTTTCAGTGAGTTCATGGCTAGATAAGGATTTGATGTCCTGATATGTGAGTGAGAGGGATAATAGGCAAAGCACTTATCTTGAATTCAAGTGTGTTTGAGTTAAGGGTTTTCAATTGATGTATGCTATTAGGTGACTCTATGCCCTGGGTTAAGGTACTGATCTCTTCTCTGGAGGCAGTCCATCATCATCAATTACACACACAAATTAAATGATAAAATCTTTCAATCAGTTAGTAAGGGGTATAGTTGTATAATATTTTGTGATTCCTTTGAAGAAGTGAATCAAGGGTACATGTGCCTGAGCATTAAGGCTCAAAGTGTAGGAGGATCTCATTGTTGATCCTTGTTAATTGGCACTCTTCCTTGTAGACTTTGGAGTGGTGATAGAGTCAAAGTTATATTAAAGTTATCCATCAAAGTATAAATCTACAAGTTTGAAGATGAAAGGGAACTACCAACAGACTCTGTGGTGGGACTCCCTAAAAAAAAAAAGGTATGGATGGTGTCTATATGGTAGTGGATAGATTCTCTAAAATGAGCCATTTTATTCCATGTAGAACTACCCATGATGCTAGTTACATTGCCCATTTTTTCTTTAGGGGGGTTGTAAGGATATATGGACTCCCATTAAGCATTGTATCAAATAGGGATAGTAAGTCCATGAGCCATTTTTGGAAAACTTTATGGAAAAGACTTGGAACTAACCTATCATTTAGCTCAGCTTACCATCCATAAAAAGATGGTGAAATTGAAGTCATCAACAAGGTATGAGGTAGCTTGCTAAGGTGTTGAATAAAGGAATATGGATAGACTTGGGATCTAGTTATCCCACAAGTTGAGTATGCCTATAATGATAGTGTTAATAGGATAACTGGAAGAAGTCCTTTTGAAATTATGTATGGCAGATATCCTAGAGGGGTGTGTGAACTGAGAGATCTTAGTTCAATGGAGATGAAGAGTGGACATGCAGAGGATTTCTCTCAAACTATTAAAGAAGTATAGGAGTAGGTGAAGAAAACTATCATGGAGTCTACTCAAAAATTGAAAGATAAAGTGGATGAGAGAAGGAGAGAAGTACAATTCAAGGTAGGAGACTATGTGATGGTCCATTTAAGCAAGGCTAGGATGCAAAAATGAGCACCTACCAAATTGTAGATGAAGAAGGTAGGGCCTTGCAAAATTTTGGGAAAATATGGGGAAAATGCTTACAAGGTGGATCTTCCATCAAATTTAGCCATCTCACCAGTCTTCAATGTAGCTAATCTGGTCCAATATAACAGTGAAATAGCTGAGAAAACTCAAAATCAGGACAAAGTACTTGAGAACTTGGATGTGAATGCTATGCATCAAGTGAAGAAGCCCATAGTAGAGAAGATCTTGGAATCCAAAGTTAAAAAGTCTACACGGAACAAAGTCTACATGGAGCACCTAGTGAAGTGGGCAAATAAGCCTAAATCAGAGGCCACTTGGGTTGAAGAAAGTAGTTTCAAGAAGCTAGGCATTGACTTAGCTCTTATCTCTCCCAAAATACCTTAATTCTATGCAAAGGGGGATTATGGTGTAGGAGAAACCTTCTATGGGGCTCACACCATTTTCATTTTTGTTGTGGTCTACTTCCTAGTGAAGCCTTTTAATTAAAATAAGAGCCTTAGTGCTCAGTGTGGTGTGAAGTTGAGTTTAGGTCCTAGTTTGGGTCCTAGGAGGTAACAGTTTTCTCTTGTTTTTTATTTGCTAAGGGACTCAATTTATGATGTCATCCTAATGTCACCTGGTCCTAGGAGGGGTATCAGTCCAGAAATGAGGGTTTGGGTTTTACTGGCACGTGTTTGCACTAGTTGTGACCTAATCTGTTGGAGATTTTCCAGTAGGCCAGTACTGACTATATGTTTTTCACTAATGACAACATATGGAAAGTAGCATGCATGGAAGACTTATGCAGTAAGCTTTTAGTATATGTAGCATGGACATGATATCAACATGATATCATGATAGCAGTGTTCCTAATAGAGTAATGGGCAGTGTTTTGTGTATGGTTTTCTGTATAGTTATCATGAAGCCTTTCATGCTTGGATATATGTTGAACCCATGTTAGTGATGTTTTAGTTATGGACACATAGTCTTTTGATCAGTAGAAGTGAAGTTATGTAGTCACTATTCACCAGTAGTATTTTCTTATGTTTATTCAAAAGAGACGATAGAGATTTTATTGGTTCTTGAGTTGCACCTATCTTTAGGGTATGTGCCCTTAGAGTTAAGCTTAGAGGAGAGTTATTGATGTTTAGTTAAGAGTGCATGAGTTAATTCAAGTTGTAGAGAAAGATTTAGTTGTTTTGGTAGAGCCAATAGTGTGTAGTGTGCGTCTACAATTATCTTATTAGATAGGTCCCAAAATGTGTTGTGTGCATAGTAGAGCTGACAAAATATTTATTGGAGTTTTTTATGGTTTCTCTAATATGATTTCAAGATGGTTCCAATAGGCCAACTTGATTATATCATTTAGAGGAAAGATATTTAATGGCAGTCATTTGTGATTGCTTGAGTGTGGTTCATGGTTGATTAATAAGAGTAGAGAAAAGTGTACAAAGTGGTGAGCCATCAAAAGAAGGTCTATGTGACCAAGTGAATTATTTGTGCTATACATTGGAACTGATCCAGATAGCAGGTCAAAGTGTAGTTCACCAAGATCTAGATATAGTGTGTATCTATTATTCAGAAGGTTGTAGCCTTCGCCCCTTTGAGAAGTGAGCTCTCAGATAGTGCATCCTCTCCCCTAATAGGGAAAATTATAAAAGACTCCTAACAGGGTCTGATCCTTGACCAGGGCTACTATACTAAATATATTGTAAAGAAACTCCTAACAGGGTTAAGGATCTTCTAACAAAGATCATAATATTAGTGGGTGTAAATTCCCACTGGGGTTTTTACCTATTTGGGTTTCCCCGTAACCAAAATATTGTGTTGTGTTCAAGTTTTCTTTCATTGTATTTATGCTTTATGTTTAAGTATACTAAATTGGATAAAGAATTGAATCTTGTAGATAACTGATTCACCCCCCCCCCCCTTAGTTATCTCTTGGGACTATTCCTAACAATTGGTATCAAAGCCAAGTGCCTCAGAGAGAAATTTTAAAAGCTTGAGGTTGATCAGATGGCCTACTTCAAGAAATAAAGTCCTAAGATCGATGGAGAGAATTATTTTGATTGGAAGAACAAGATGGTGACCCATTTGCAATGCATTACTTTTGAAGTTTTTGATGTAACCATCAAAGATGCTAAGATTCCCACCTTAAAAGACCTTGCAAAGGATGATGCTACTGATAGGCAAAAGGAATTATTTCATCAGAATGCTATAGCCAAAGAAGCTCTTATCAACGCCCCATCTGATGGTGAGTTTTTGGAAATAAAAAGGTAGATACAGCCCACAAAATATGGAAGCACTTAGAAGACATATTTGAAGGAGACAAACAAGAAAAGGATGTGTGTAGAAAGACATGGAAGAAAAGATACAATGCATTAGAGATTCTACTTGAGAAAAATATTAGAGCTTACAATCAAAGGATAAATGAAGCAATTTTTGGAATCAGAAACAATGGTGGAGAGATTTTAGAGGAGGACATTATGGACAAGTTAATGACTACTCTCACTCCTGAATATGAAACCAAGATCAACATCCTTGATGAGACCATGTAGCTTACATCTAATATCAATAGAGATACCTTGATTAGCAAAATTGCATCTTTTGAGATTTCAAGATTGAAGATAGAACCAAAGAGTGAGACAGCCTTCAAAGAAACAATTCATGGTAAGAAATTTGCAAACACTTCTAGTAATTTTGATGATGATGATGATGAAGAGAAAACATTAGATTATTTCATTTCTATGATTGCCAAAAGAGAAAAGAAAGGAAAAGGAAAATATGAAGGTCAATTACCATTTAAGTGCTTTTCATGTAATAAGATCGGTCACTTTGCATCTAAGTGTCCTACTAGAGCTAGAAAGTTCAAAAAGGATTACAAGCCTAAGTACTCTAAGGAATGCTACTATGCTAGAGATGGAGTTTTAGATGATGAATCGGATGAAGAAGAAATTGGATTCATTGCTATTGTAGACAAAATGAATAATAAGATAGTTCATCAAGATAAGAAAGAGAATCAAGAACTAGCATTGATTTCACAAGCTGACATAAGGACAAACTGGATTATAGATAGTGGTTGTTCACATCACATGATAGGTGATAAAGGTAGGTTTGTTCATCTAGAAAAATACAATGGTGGGATGGTTAGATTTGGAGACAACACTCCTAAACCAATAGTTGGTAGAGGAGCCATTACCTTGGATGGAAAGAATAGTACTAATGATGTTCTTTATGTTGATGGTTTGAAACATAACCTTCTTAGTGTTGGAAAGTTACTTGGAAAAGGTTATCAATTGGTGTTTAAAGATGAAAAATGCATCATTAGCAACAAGGATGGTGTTATGATTGCATTAGGCTCAAAGATAAGAGGTTATGTTTTTCAACTCAATTCAAAAGCAAGCTATTTTTTTGCTAAAGTTGATGACAGTTGGTTGTGGCATAAAAGACTATGTCATATCAATTTTGCTAACATAGTAAAGATAAGTAATGTAAAGGCAGTAAGAGATCTACCTAGCATAGAAAAACTAGTTCATACTATATGCAGGGAATGTGTGATGGAGAAGCATGTGAGAAATTCTTTCAGGAGTAAGCAGAATTTAGCAGAGAACAAGTTGGATCTGATTCATATAGACCTATGTGGTCCAACTCAAACAAGATCATACTATGGTGAAAGGTATTTCATTTTATTTTTTGATGATTATACTAGGATGATGTGGGTTGCATTCTTGAAAGAAAAGTCAGAAGCATTTGAGAAGTTCAAAATATTCAAAGCTAAGGTTGAGAATGAATCTGGACTAAAGATAAAATGTTTGAGATCGGATAGAGGAGGAGAATTCACCTCTGATAGATTCTATTAGTACTGCAAAGAACATGGCATAACGAGATAGTTGAGTGCACCTAGAACCCCTTAGCAGAATGGAATTGTAGAGAGAAGGAATAGGATCATTCTTGATACAGTGCGCACCATTATGATAGAAGGAAAAGTTTCACACACATATTGGAGAGATGCGGTGAATACAACAATCAATAGAATTCAATACCATCAATAGAATTCAATTAAGGCCTGGTGCTGACAAAAAACCATATGAGCTATGGTTTAGTAATGTTTCCACAGTAAAATACTTTAGAATCTTTGGAAGCAAGTGCTACATCAAGAGGGATGAAGTAGTAGGCAAGTTTGATGCAAGAAGTGATGAAGTTATTTTTCTTGGTTACTCTACTAAAAGAAAATCTTATAGATGTTTCAATTTAAGATTGAAAAATATCATTGAAAGTGCTCATGTTAAGATTGATGAAAATTTTATGCTTCAAGAAAGATATCATGATTACTCACCCATGATTGAAGAAGAACCTAGACCCTTCACTAGTGAGACAGTCATTGAGGAAATGTTTGATAGTATTGATGTGTTATTCAATGACCCTAAGAAAAGTGAAGAAAGTAATCCTAAGGCTAATGAGTCAGCATCACCTAAAGTTCCAAAGTTTACATCTAGAAATCATTCCAAGAAAGACATCATTGGAGATCAGAGCATCAATGTCTTAACAAGATCAGAAGAAAAGAACTCAGCTAGCAGTGAAGTGATATGTTTACTATCTCAGATTGAACCATTAAGTGTTGAAGATGCATGTAATGATTCAAATTGGCATGATGCTATGAAAGAAGAACTTGATCAGATTATAAAGAATAACACTTGGGAACTGATCCCAAGACCTAGTGATAACAATGTGATTGGAACAAAGTGGATATTCAGAAACAAAATGAATGAAGATGGTATAGTAGTAAGAAATAAAGCAAGATTAGTATGTAAAGGATATGCACAAAGAGAAGGCATTGATTATTCAGACACATTTGCACCTGTGAGAAGATTAGAAGCTATTAAGTTGTTTCTAGCTTATGCTATAGTCAAAAACTTCAAAGTATATCAGATGGATGTCAAGTCAGCATTCCTGAATGGAGATTTGAAAGAATAAGTATACATTGAGAAGCCAAAAGGATTCACCTTATCAAACAGACCTAATATGGTATGCAGATTGAAGAAGGCCCTCTATGGACTTAAGCAAGCCCCTAGAGCATGGTATGAGAGACTAGATGGATACTTAACAAAGATTGGATTCAAGAAAGGAGTAACATATTGTAATCTATTCATTAGAGAGACATCTAAAGTTCTATGTTAGGAATGAATGCTAAATGTTTGGCAGCCATTCTATAGCAGTTGTTGTTGCATTCATGACTATGATTGTCATCGATGTCAACTCAATGATTTACCAAAGACTTGCAGAGAAGTAGACAGAGTTTGGATTAGCGCACATGGGTTATTACAGTTGGAGCTATGCGATGTTGAGGATATACTTTTTGATATGTTATATTTCTATGGTTAAGAGCACAAATAGTAATTCATTTATTCATGGAAGTTATGATCATTTTGGTGGAAGCAGTATTCAGGCAGTGTTCCTAAGTAGTAGTTTGTGGAAATCGGATGATATCTCCTAATCAGGATGGAATCTAGTTTTGCACAGTTAAATGGAAGTTGGAGAAACATTTATAGTGGTGTGGATGATAGTGAAAACTCTAAGGTCACACGAGTAAAGATTTATTGTATTTGGAATCTGATAGTTTTGTGTAATTTTGGTGTAGTGTGTGGAAACTTTTATTTTGTAATTGTATGCCGACTCATTTGTAATTATTTGAGTGTGGTATAAAGGAAGGAATGTATTTCCTTTTTTTCATGATGATGGAGTAGTAATTGAAGATGTAGTTGTGATATGTTGTATGCATGAAGTGAAGAAAAGAGCTAAGTATGAAAGTGAATTTGTGAAGGAAGACATGAGAAGTACAGAGATCTGAAATTGAGATCTAATGTATCAATGAGTGAAATTTGGCATAGTCAAAGAAGAGGTAACATATTATTCTATTGAGTAATGCAAATATTATTTGGATAGTATGTTCATTGATCTTACCCTGAAGCTGTTTGGGCAGTGGGTCCTTCTGTCTTCCATAACTCTTAACAGGGTTAGAATCTTTTAACAGGGATTCAAAATCTCCTAACAAGGATTCATATGTACTGAATGTATTTCATAAGAATCCTAATAGAGTCCATCCTTTCACAAGGAATATTCATATTAGTGCATCTTTTGTGGGCATCATTCCCACTGGGGTTTACTCTTTGATCAAGAGGTTCCCTAGTCAGCATATCTTGTGTCATTATGTTATTGTGTATGAATATGTTTCTATGGTTGGTAATTGTATTTCTTATATGGTTTAATAATGTTGAAGATGATAAAAGTTATAATTGTCTAATAACTGATTCACCCCCCCCCCCCTCTTAGTTATCTTGGTGGACTTTAATTTCTAACAATCGGTATTAGAGCAGAAGGTCCTTGAAAAAGAAGTTTAACAGCTTAAGGAGATCCATGGTGAATTTCAGGAAAGAAAGCCCTAAGTTTGATGGAGTAAATTTTGACAGCTAGAAAGAAAAGATGAAGACACACCTACTATGTTTAGGAATAGGTTATTGGTTGATTATAAAGAATGATAAGACTATCATTGAAGAGGACAATATTGAAACATGTACTGTTGATGAGAGAGATCTATTCATGTGTAACATACTTGGAAGAGAAGCACTTTTGATAGCACTTCCAGAGAATGAATACAGTCAGGTAAAATGTTTGAAAAAGTCTCATGAAATTTGGAAAGCTTTGCACTCTACTTTTGAAGGTGATGAACATGCAAAAAAAGTTAGATTACATAATTGGATATGTGCATTTGAAGATATAAGAATGTTGGAAGATGAATCTATTAGAAGGTATATTGGTAGAATGTCAGAAATTATTACAGGTATAAAATCTTGTGGAGGAACAAAGACAAAGAATGAATTGATATGGAAAATTTTGAGGACATTGACTCCTGCATTTAATTAGACAACACAGATGATTGAACAAGTGATACCTTGTAAAACAAACTTTACAAGAGAGACTCTTCTTGGAAGATTAGAAGCAGCAGAAATGAACCTGATATTATCAAGAGACTTACCTAGAATGGAGACAACATTCAATGCTCTTAGGGTTCACCCTACATTGTCAAGAAGCATCAGTGTGAGTGGAGATTATGCTGGTAGCAGTAGATCTAGAAATGAAGAAGACAAGAAGATTGAAGAAGGTATTGCCTTGCTTGTGAAAAGAGAACCAGACGGTAAGAAAATATTTAAATGTTGGACTTGTCAATAATATGGTCATTTTGCATCTAAATGTCCTAAGAGAGTCAAAAAGTATAGAAGCAATTTCAAACCTAGAAGATCTAAGGAATGTTATTATGCTAATGATGAAGATCTTGAAGCTAGTATAGAAAGAACTTTAAGTGAAAGTGATATTGAGAATAATGATGACATAGGATTTGTAGCAATTAAAGAAGAGAATCCTGAAACTAATGTTAAGGAAGAAAAAGCCTTAGTTTCTCAAGTTGAAAAGAAAGCTGATTGGATTATAGATAGTGGTTGTTCACATCATATGACTAGAGACATGAAAAAGTTCATAAAGTTAAATGAATATGATGAAGGAGTTGTTAGATTTGAAAACAATGCACCCTTGTTTGATTAAAGGTATAGGATCTATTACTCTTGATGGAAAAACTAATACTGATGATGTTTATTTTATGGATGGATTGAAACATAATCTTTTGAGTGTTGGACAGTTAGTTGATAAGGGATATTAAGTTTGGTTTACTGAGAAAACTTGTGTGATAAAGGATAAAGATGGAAATTTTATTAGAACTAGATCTAGAACCAGAGGTAATGTATTTCAGTTGAATCCTACTGAGATGACATGTTTGATTACTAAGATTGATGAAAATTGGTTATGGCATAGAAGGTTTTGTCATATAAACTTTGATAACATTGTGAAAGTAAGTACTACACTTGTAGTAAGAGATTTACCTAAGATTATGAAGCCTACTAACATGATTTGCAAAGAATGTGTAATGGCTAAATAGAAGAGATGTTCTTTTCCCAGTAAGAAGTTTACAACCATAGAGAAGCTGGAGATTTTTCATATAGATTTGAGTGGTCCTACTAGGACTAGAGGATTCTATGGAGAAAGGTATTTTATGATTCTTGTTGATGATTTTACAAGAATGATGTGGATTGCATTTCTTAAAGCGAAATCTGAAGCATTTGATAAGTTTAAGATTGTTAAGAATAAAGTTGCGAATGAATCTGGAATAAAGATTAAATGTTTGAGATCTGATAGAGGTGGAGAATTTAATTCTAGAGAGTTTCACAAATTTTGTGAAGAAAATGGCATTAAAAGACAGTATTCAGCCCCTAGAACACCTAAACAAAATGGCATTGCAGAAAGAAGGAACAGATCAGTGACTAAAGTAGCAAGAGCTATGTTGTTTGAGAATGATTTGGCAAAGATATTCTAGAGAGAAGTAATGAACATAGCAGTGTATACAATGAACAAAGTAAAAATTAGAGAAGACACAGAAAAGACACCTTATGAATTATGGTTTGGACATGCACCCTCAATTAACTATTTTAGAATTTTTGGAAGCAAATGTTATATAAAGAGAGATGATGATATTGGAAATTTTGATCCTAGAAGTTTGGCATTTTATGAGCCCTTGGTCTAACTAGTGGTCATTTATGATCCAACACCCTAGTCATAGGTATTTTCATGCTTTTCCTATGTTTGGATCCATTAGGGATCATCAAAATAATGTTAGGACCAATTTTGGTCATTAGATTTGCAAAATTGCAAAATTGGCAAAGTTGCTCTAAAACTTGTCAAGCAACTTCCTTAAAAGTTGTCAAACTTGTAAACACCACTCCCAAATAGAAAATTAGTTAAAATAGGTCATGTAACCATTGTGAGTATCCTATATAAGCCCTTACAGGCGGGTGATAGGATATACAATGTAATTTTGGCAATTATCAATAAAATAAACCATCATTTCTCTACAGATTTCATGATTCAAAACCCTGTACACATAGGTATGGATGTGAGGGCATGAAAAAGTGATCCCAAAAGTTGAATCCTTGAATCTTCTTCCATTTTCAATTGGTCTCATGTATTGATCTGACCCAGATTGGAAGATATCTGATTTTTAGTGAGAGTGCCTAGAATTGAGGCTTAAAATTAGGGTTTCTAATAGAGCCTAATTGTTTAAGCACATTTCACCATGGGAAATTGAAGCCCCTTGGTGGAATACAAGATTTTCCAATTTAATTTCATCTTTTTTAGGTTAGGAGTGTGGATTTGTAGAGGAGTGGGTTTGCCACAAGACCCTAGGTGTACATCTCTATGTGTGCACCGGTCAAGTAACTAGGACAGTCATCCTAGATTTTGGTTGGGGATTCACCAAGGCCTAAAAACTTGGATTCTAAGTTGCTTCACATGTCCACACATGTCTCCATGCTTATGTTGTGTTTTTGCATAGGAGAAAGAGAACTGGTAGTGCATTTGGAGCCCTAATTAGGCCTATTAGCCCGGTCTAATATTGCAACAGCGGTGACTTCTATTCACTTCCACTCCTTGGTGTTAAGACATGTTTTATAAACCCCAAAAGGGTATCAGAATCCCTTACCAAATCACCATCTCATTTGGAAGCATTTTGTCTTATGTTTAGATTTCCTTCTAGGAAGGGCTACAAGCCAAATCCTAGGTTTGTGCAGCAGCTTAGCATTATGGGTTTCTTTTAAAGAAAAATTATGTTTGATTTCTCAAATTGAACCTAAGACTATTAATGAAGCTTGCGAAGATGAAAGTTGGATTAATGCTATGAAAGAAGAACTAGATCAGATTGAAAAGAATAAGACATGGGAATTGGTTCCTAGACCTAAAGACAAGAATGTTATTGGAACTAAATGGGTATTCAAAAACAAGATGAATGAATAAGGAGTAGTGAGAAACAAAGAAAGATTGGTATGTAATGGTTACTCACAGCAAGAAGGAATTGATTATGAAGAAACCTTTGCACCTGTTGTAGGAATTGAAGTAGTAAGAATGTTTTTGGGTTATGCAGCTTACAAGAAATTCAAAGTATATCAGATGGATGTGAAGTCAACATTTCTGAATGGAGAGTTGGAAGAAGAAGTCTACATTGAGCAGCCTGAAGGTTTTCCTTTGACTCAAGAAGGAGACATGGTATGTAAACTAAAGAAAGCTTTATACAGACTTAAACAAGCACCTAGAACTTGGTATCGAAGATTGGATAAGTATTTGTTGAAATTTGGATTTACAAAAAGAACAACTGATAGCAATCTGTACACAAAAGAAATTGAAAATGGTTTGTTGGTTATAGTTATTTTTGTTGATGACATTATCTTTGGAGGAGAAGATGAAGCTAGTGACAAATTTGCTGATGAAATGAAGACTGAATTTGAAATGAGTATGATTGGTGAAATGAAATACTTTTTGGGATTACAGATAACACAAAATAATGATGGTATATTTGTGAGTCAGACAAAGTACCTGAATGACTTATTGAAAATATTTGGAATGGAGGATTGTAAACTAGTTGGAACACCTATGGTGACCAAACATAAGTTATATATCATAAATGAAACACCTACAGTAGAACAAAAGAAATACAGATCTATGATTGGAGGATTGCAGTATTTGACTCATACAAGACCTGATATAGTACATTCAGTTGGAATGGTAGCAAGATTGTTGGCAATTTGGCTGAGTTGATTACATAGATGTTGTCATTATGGAAACATATGATCCACATGAAGATCATACAGGTCAGAGAGAAAGTATGACAGAGTGCATTACAAATTTTTCTAAGTGTAAGACAGTGTTTTACCAGTGAACCTGGACACAGTTTTTTGTTTGCGACATTGACTGGAGTAAGTTCAGTGCTTGCGCACTTGAACATAGACTCTATGATGTCTATTGATCACCCATCTCAGAGTGCAAGTTAGTATGACATGTACGAAAGAAGTTATGATAGTTTTACCAAAGATAGTGGAAGCCGACAGGATAGAATATGAAGATAGAACTAGTAAAGAGTTAAGGGATTATTTTTTTTATCAAAATAATGACTTAACAATATAAAGGGACGACATCCTAGATGTTAACTCTTGGACAAAGCTATTGGTATAAATGTAATTGTAATTGTAAAGTATAATAGTAGAGTGAACATTTGATGTAATACAAGATTTTCCAATGTACTTTCATCTTTTGTAGGTTAGGAGTGTGGATTTGCAGAGGAGTGGGTTTGCCACAAGACCCTAGGTGTACATCTCTATGTGTGCACCAGTCAAGTAACTAGGACAGTCATCCTAGATTTTGGTTGGGGATTCACCAAGGCCTAAAAAATTGGATTCTAAGTTGTTTCACATGTCCACACATGCCTCCATGCTTAGGTTGTGTTTTGGCATAGGAGAAAGAGCACTGGTAGTGCATTTGGAGCCCTAATTAGGCCTATTAGCCTGGTCAAATATTACAACAGCAGTGACTTCTATTCACTTCCACTCCTTGGTGTTAAGACATGTTTTATAAACCCCAAAAGGGTATCAAAATCCCTCACCAAATCACCATCTCATTTGGGAGCATTTTGTCTTATGTTCAGATTTCCTTCTAGGAAGGGCTACAAGCCAAATCCTATGTTTGTGCAGCAGCTTAGCATTATGGGTTGCTTTTGAAGGAAAGAACCATTGGAACTATGATAATAAGACCTAAATAGGCTAGAGAAGTGATTGTAGGCCACCTCTAGTCTTGGTTTCCATTTCTTGGGGTTTGATTGTCTATTGGGCTAAAGAGACCTCTTAGTCAATCCTTGGTTTTTTGTGCTTAGGACTTTGGTGAACCTAGTGATTAGGTCATATTGGATATTTGAGGTTGTGATAACATTTCCCTAGTTCTTTTTGGATACTTGTGATAAGTATTGAGCACTTGACCTTGTCACTTTGGGTGTTGAAGGATTGAAACTTACCATTGCTCATTGTTTGAAGGCTTCTGTTTGCCACTGCTACATCAAAGTGATGAAGGTATATTTCTTGGATATTCTTTGAAAAGAAAAGCATAAAGATGTTTCAATAAAAGAACTAAGACTATTGTTGAAAGAGAAAATGTTAAAGTTGATGAAAAGTTTAAAATTCAAGAAAGAATGCTTGATTATGGATCTGATGAAGAAGCTCATCCTAAACCTAACATTGGATCTACTAAATTGTTTTATGAAATTGACAGTGATTTGTTGAATGAAAGCCACAGTGAAGTTATTGAAGAACCTACATCTGAAGAGAGATCTGAGACAATGACACCTAGCAAGAGTTTGTTAAGGAATCATCCTTTTGAATAGATTATTGGGAGCATCAAAAGAGGAGTTCTAACTTGAAATAAGGCACAAGAATAGTTATGTTTGATTTCTCAAATTGAACCTAAGACTACTAATGAAGCTTGTGAAGATAAAAGTTGGATTAATGCTATGAAAGAAGAACTAGATCAGATTGAAAAGAATAAGACATGGGAATTGGTTCCTAGACCTACAGACAAGAATGTTATTGGAACTAAATGGGCATTCAGAAACAAGATGAATGAACAAGGAGAAGTAGTGAGAAATAAAGCAAGATTGGTATGTAAGGGTTACTCACAGCAAGAAGGAATTGATTATGAAGAAACCTTTGCACCTGTTGCAAGAATTGAAGTAGTAAGAATGCTTTTGGCTTATGCAACTTACAAGAAATTCAAAGTATATCAGATGGATGTGAAGTCAACATTTCTAAATGGAGAGTTGGAAGAAGAAGTCTACATTGAGCAGCCTAAAGGTTTTCCTTTGACTCAAGAAGGAGACATGGTATGTAAACTAAAGAAAGCTTTATATGGACTTAAACAAGCACCTAGAACTTGGTATGCAAGACTGGATAAGTATTTGTTGAAATTTGGATTTCCAAAAACAACAACTGATAGCAATCTATACACAAAAGAAATTGAAAATGGTTTGTTGGTTATAGTTATTTTTGTTGATGACATTATCTTTGGAGGAGAAGATGAAGCTAGTGACAAATTTGCTGATGAAATGAAGATTGAATTTGAAATGAGTATGATTGGTGAAATGAAATACTTTTTGGGATTACAAATAACATAAAATAATGATGGTATATTTGTGAGTCAGACAAAGTACCTAAATGACTTATTGAAAAGATTTGGAATGGAGGATTGTAAACTAGTTGGAACACCTATGGTGACTAGACATAAGTTATCTACCATAGATGAAACACCTGTAGTAGAACAAAAGAAATATAGATCTATGATTGGAGGATTGTAGTATTTGACTCATACAAGACCTGATATAGTACATTCAATTGGAATGGTAGCAAGATTGTTGGAAATTTGGCTGAGTTGATTACATAGATGTTGTCATTATGGAAACATATGATCAACATGAAGATCACACAG
This sequence comes from Chamaecyparis obtusa, assembly GCA_027943335.1. Taxonomy (NCBI): domain Eukaryota; kingdom Viridiplantae; phylum Streptophyta; class Pinopsida; order Cupressales; family Cupressaceae; genus Chamaecyparis; species Chamaecyparis obtusa. The sequence goes on along the minus strand of BSBK01003234.1, from coordinate 1,924,889 downwards.
GTCAAAGAGAAAGTATGATAGAGCGCATTAAAAATTTGTCTAAGTGTAAGACAGTGTTTTACCAGTGAACCTGGACACAGTTTTTGTTTGCAACATTGACTGGAGTAAGTTTAGTGCTTGTGCACTTGAACATAGACTCTATGATGTCTATTGATCACCCATCTTAGAGCGCGAGTCAGTACGACATGTACGAAAGAAGATATGATAGTTTTACTGAAGATAGTGTGAAGCCGACATGACAAAATATGAAGATAGAACTAGTAAAGAGTTAAGGGATTATTTTTTTTTATCAAAATAATGACTTAAAAATATAAAGGGATGACATCCTAGATGTTAACTCTTCGACAAAGCTATTGGTATAAATGTAATTGTAATTGTAAAGTATAATAGTAGAGTGAACATTTGATGTATAGTGAAGTGATATGATGCGAAGTATATGAAGCATATGTAATAGCGATAGTGAAGGTGCAGTGAAGAGATATTGATGCAAGTAGCATAAGGTTATGTACCTTAACCTATTTTTCAATCAGTGTATATTGTACATTACTTGTTTGGGTAATGGGCTCATCTGATAATCACTTTTTTTACTACAACTCCTAACAGGGTTGAGGCTTCTAACAAGGCCTATAGTCCCTTAATCAGGACTGATACACTATATGCTTGTAATAGACTCCTAACATGGTCAACATCCTTAACATGATACTTTTGATTAGTGGATCTTTGTGGGTACCATCCCCACTGGGGTTTTCCCTTGGCCAAGGTTTCCTCGAGAAAAAATAATGTGTTATGAGTTCTTTATTGTTATGCATGTTGTTTAGCTTCTTATGTTATGCATGTATAAAGATAATCTATTATATCCATAATTGGGCAAAAGATAAATTTTTTAGAATACTGAGTCACCCCCCCCTCTCAGTATTCCTTATTTCTAACAATTGGTAATAGAGCTTAGTTACTCGAAAAAGAATCATTCCAAGAAAGCCTAGTAGCTTGACTAAGATCTCTATGGATATGGATCAACTACAGAAGAATCTTGAAGAATCTCTTGAACAAATTGACTTGATTACTATTGAAAAAGATACTTTGAAAAGAAAGTATGATGATGCAAAGAACCTCATTGAGAAACTAAAAAACAAATTGGAAGATCTGAGATCTGAAAAGGAATCCAAAGTTTTTATTGAAGATTGTGATGACAATTTGGAAAAATAAAATGAAATCATTAACTGAAGATAGAAAATTTGAAGCTTAGTTTGAAAGATGGAAATGGAAAGAATGAAGCAAATCTGAAATCTGAGAATGAAATTCTGAAGACTGAAAAACAACAACAACTTGAAAGGCTATATTCAACTAGTGAGAAGATTGATGAACAAATATCTTATCAGAAACCATTCTATGATAAGACTGATCTTGGATTCAACACTTTTAAAGAAAATGATGAAGGCAAGGAACCATATCTGAAGATATCTAAAAGCATAGATGAGAAGAAGCTTGATGAGATCAACAAATCTAAAGATACACCTAAAGAAGAAGAATCATTGAAGCAAGAGGAATCACCCAAAGGTATGCAAAAAGAATTTAAAGGTAGATGTTTTGCTTGTAATACTATTGGTCATATGAAGAGAGATTACACAGGTAAACAATTTAAACCTCTTAACGGTTATTGTTACAATTGTCATGGTTTTGGACATAGAGCTATGAATGTAGGAAACCTAAATTTATTGAGAATAATGAAGGTAGTAGAATGTTTAGGAATACTAACAATGCAGATAAGAAACCTATTGAAGATATGAATAGAAGAAATGGAGTTATATGTTATAGATGCAACAAGGTTGGACACATTGCTAGACACTACAGATCATAAATCAATCAACTTGGACCAAGATACAAAAATAATGGAATTATTTGTCAGATATGCAACAAGATTGGACATACAGCAAGGTTTTTCAAAATGAACAATAGAGTTTTTTATCCTAATCCTAACCCCAAAAATCATGCAAGAAGAAATGAAGATGCAAGTAACAATCAAAAAGGATGCTGTAGTAATTCAGATGAAGTGAAGTTTATCAAAAGCACAGATCAAGGAGACATATTCAACATTGAAGGTAATCAGGAAGGTGAAGTATTGAAAGGTAAGAATGAATTTTTACCCAACCTATCTCAAAGTACTTAATTTATGTAAATTACAGTAGAAAAGGAACTTAGATTTATTGTAGAAGTAGATATATGATGAACTGAGTCTTGCGCAGTTAATGCAAGGTAGTTTATGATGTTATAATGCTATGGTTAAGAGCACAAATAAAAATATTATGTTTTGTGAGATCGCAAGAAGTTTTAAGTTTTGCAGGTTAGTAGAGATAACTGTTTGGAAAGAAGCGGCAAAAGAATTGAATGCGATGTCAAATCTAAGTGAGATTGAATTAATAAAATGTTATGATCAGTATTATTTAATCATCAAAGTGAATTAAAGTGTCAAGGAGATCAAAGAGCAGTGATTGAAAGCATTTCGCATGGATTTGGAGAAGAATTTTGTGTCGAATCTACACAAGCCCTAAAATCATGAAATTAAGGTATTTTACTTGACAAATCTTTGAATCAGTAAAGGAATTTGAAGAAATCATGGATGTTTCCTTAATACACAATGTCAAAGATAAGAATAGACCTAAATTGAAAAGGGAACCAGTAGAACCCTTGGAAAATAACCCTAGGTTTGCATTATCATCCGTACCAGATGGAGTTTTACACTTAGAAAATGTCAGAAGTTATCTTGGATGCAAACTAGAGATAGTGAATGATAGTGATTTCACAGATGAATATCAGAAGATTTACAATTAGGATATGACACTGAAACAAGGTTTTGAATACTTGGAACATAATGAAATTTTTAAGTATGGATTACAGTATGAATTTGATAATGAAGAATGCACTAAGATTATCTTGAGCAGAATTCATAATGGAAATTTTTGGCTAGAAGATAGAGTGATAGATATTATAGCAGATTTGATTCATGAAGTCACTAGATTGTCTAAAACTGGAGCTATTCTTTTTAATGAGAAAAAAATGAGGAAAATAGTCATTGACAACACAAACTCATCCTATAATGGTAGAGGAATTGTGATTAGTAAGATCAAACAAGATGATGTGAGATACTTATGCAAGATCCTAACTACTAATTGTTGTGCAAATTCAAGAGAGGATGACATGGTAGCTAGAATGGTACATGCAACCTATCTAATGTGTGTTGACAGGGTACCAGTTGATATGTGTGAAATTCTAAGAATTCAATTGTTTGAGAACTTGGAGAAGATCAAGAAAACTAAGTATACACAGTTTAGGTTCTCATCCCTAATCACATATATGTTCTTTCATCTTTTGAGGAGATTTCCTTACACCATAGGAAATGACTAGAATGACGGAAAAACTACAATGGAAAGGATTAACTTAGTATATAGAAAACATGTTATTGACAGTGTAAATGAGAGTGCAGTACTTGTTATTAAGACATTTTAGAATATTGTGTCTAGCAAATCAAGGATCCCTAAGTCTCTTGTTGAAAAATATAAAGATGATATATGTTTTATGGTGGATACTAACTTTACCTATATTGAAGCAGTAGAGCCTAGAATAGAGTTCATAGGCCCTCTTGGCTATGAGATATCTAAGGTAGAGACTGAAGAGTATGCTAGTAGGTTACTTAAGTGTAAGTTGGACACTCAGTGTAACAGGTTTGGAACCTTTGAGGAGAACTTCAACTCCGCAAAGATTCTAATTGATGAGAAGCGGTCTAAGAAGAGAGTTGAGAGGACTATTAAGAAAACCCTAAAAGATACAAGAATGATAGAGAGAGAGTTTTTGGTAGAAAATCAAACAGCAGCAGCAATCAGAGAGAGTGGATAGAAAGAATTCTTGTCTATCCCTCCTTTATCATCAATTGTAGTGCAACAGGAAGAACCACAAGTAAAGGTGAAAGTGGAAGTACCTGAGAAAGACATAGGAGAAAAGATGTCTACTAGATCCACTTCCTCCACACCAAGGAAAATAGTTAAGGAAAGTGCCACTAGACCAGGAAAGAGAAATAAAAATCTAGTGCAACCAGTTCCAAGAAAGATTACAGAAGTTAAAGATGATGTCACTACTAAGAAGAAAGCTTGGAAACCAAAAGTTGAAAAGCTTAATGAGAAAATTATTGAGAATGGTGACATTGCAAAAATGAACAAATATTATGATCTTTATGATTATACTAACAGAATTAATCTAGAGAATGCAGTTGTGAAGCATATGATTTTGACTGGCAAGAAGTTTGATACTATTCAGGGATAGATACCTAATGATCTATATAAAAAACTTCTAAATAGGAAGAAGAGAGCATCAGAGGAAGAAACAACTATCAAAGAAATGCTTGTGAGGAAGCTTTGTGACATAAGAGATGAAATTCATTTTAATCTGATCATGAAAGCCCTAAGCACCCATATGAGAACTAAAAGGAGAACAATTCAGATTATGGGAGGCAGGTATGAAGAAATAAATTCTGAGACAGGATAGGCTATTATCAAGGTTATGGAAGAATATGTTGGAGAATCATCAGTTGCAATAGAGTAAGCAGGTGAGAAAGTACAAGAGGACATTCCCTCTTCTCCAGATATTAATATTGAAGATTAATCAATGAATGTAGAAGGTACAAAAATCACCTTGGATGCTGATGAGAATGCATTCAAGAATTTGGAGAACATTGTTGACAATTCGGCCTTTGAAGAACATGAAGCTACAAAACAAGAAGAGATGAAAGAGACAATAGTTGTAGAACCACCAGTAATAGAGGAACAAGTTCCCATTCCCACCAAAGAAGATATCAGTCTTAATCCTGAGACTGGAAAGAAGATTCAAATTGGATCTATGATTGAGCATTTGGGAAAAGAAGCAGATGATGATGATCAGTTGGAATTGATCACATCCTTGAATAAAATCATTGGTAAGAATAAGAAAGTAAAGAGTCTTGAAGGGTGTCTAAAGGAACTAACTGAGAAGTTACAAAGTACTGTAACTACACAAATTTTAGAAGCAGACCCTATGGAGAAAGCAAAGAAGGTAATGAGCACCTTTGATAATGAATTCACAAACCTATCTGATATTGCAAAAGTGAAAGCACAAGCAGCCTATGAAGCTAGAATACTTTTGAACATCAGTCAGAATATCAGAAATGATATCAACACTCTTGATATTTTCATCAAGGATTTGAGGAAGCATTTGGAAATAGGAAAATCTTTGTACATATAGTTTACAAAATCAAAGACTTTGACAATAGAAGAAGATTAGAAGATAAAGTTAAAGGAAGAAGAAATTCTGAATGAAACAAACCTTCTATCTAGCCCCAATGTGAAGGTATGTGATGTTGAGAAGAAAGTTAGGAAACTTTATGATGAAATCAGAGTTGTGAAAGATGAGACAAATAGGAAATTGAGGAGATACACTCTTTTGAGAGAGCATGCTTCTATGAAGTTGAGCATAATTGAAGAGCAGTTGGAAGAATGTCTTTCAGCTAAGACATCTTTTCAAAAATTTAACTTTGAAAACCTCCAAGCATGTGAAATAGCTTCTTATGGACTGAGCGCACTACTTAATGTGGTAGATTCCATTAAGAAATCATGGGAGAAGGAGATAGAAGCCATGAAGATAGATTTTGTAGATTGTGTTGCAAGCCTACTAGCTTTGCAATAAATGAATTGAGGTATAACTTTTTGTGATACAATTTTGTGACCCTCCCTACCTTATTTTGTCATTGTTGTCAAAGGGGGAGAGATATATAGCAGAAAATTGATAGTAATTGATAAGGGTTGTTACTCTTAGGGGGAGTACTATATTAGAGACAATATTTTTTTGAGGATTTATAAGGATAGTATGTATTTTATACTATGGCCACAATTTTGAACAATTTTGAGATTTTGAGTTGTAGACTTAGCCAATTTTCTCATATGTTGGCACCAATGACAAAGGAGGAGATCATTAGCAATTTGGCTGAGTTTATTACATAGATGTTGTCATTATGGCAACATATGATCCACATGAAGATCACACAGGTCAGAGAGCAAGTATGACATAGCGCATTACAAATTTGTCTAAGTGTAAGACAATGTTTTACCAGTGAACCTGGACATAGTTTTTGTTTGTGATGTTGACTGGAGTAAGTTCAGTGCTCATGCACTTGAACATAGACTCTATGATTTCTATTGATCACCCATCTCAGAGTGCAAGTCAATATGACATGTATGGAAGAAGTTATGACAGTTTTATCGAAGATAGAACTAGTAAGGAGTTAAGGGATTATTTTGTTTATCAAAATAATGACTTAACAATATAAAGGGATGACATCCTAGATGTTAACTCTTGGACAAATCTATTGGTATAAATGTAATTGTAATTGTAAAGTATAATAGTAGAGTGAACATTTGATGTATAGTGAAGTGATATGATGCGAAGTATATGAAGCATATGTAATAGCGATAGTGAAAGTGCAGCGAAGAGATATTGATGCAAGCAACATAAGGTTATGTACCTTAACCTATTTTGTAATCAGTGTATATTGTACATTACTTGTTTGGGTAGTGGACTCATCTGGTAATCACTTTTTTTACTACAACTCCTAACAGGGTTGAGGCTTCTAACAAGGCCTATAGTCCCTTAATCAGGACTGATACACTATATGCTTTTAATAGACTCCTAACAAGGTCAACATCCTTAACATGATACTTTTGATTAGTGGATCTTTGTGGGTACCATCCCCACCGGGGTTTTCCCTTGGCCAAGGTTTCCTCAAGAACAAATAATGTGTTATGAGTTCTTTATTGTTATGCATGTTGTTGAGCTTCTTATGTTATGCATGTATAAAGATAATCTATTATATCCATAATTGGGCAAATGATAAAGTTTGTAGAATACTGATTCATCCCCCCTCTCAGTATTCCCTATTTCTAACAAAGATTTCAAGTTGAACCTAGAGAATCGCATTATGTAGTAGTAAAGAGGATACTGAGATATTTAAGAGGCACAATGGACTATGGATTATGGTATGAAAAATCTGATGATTTTACCCTATGTGCATATACAGATGCTAATTGGGGAGGCAGTGTTGATGACAAGAAAAGAACCAGTGGTGGAGAATTTTTCCTTGGAGGAAGATTATTTTCTTAGCTAAGTAAGAAGCAGAATTGTATCTCACAAAGCACAATAGAAGTAGAATATGTAGTAGTAGCAAACAATTGTAACCAGATAATTTGGATGAAGAAAATGTTGAAGGATATTAGAATAAAATTTGTTGAGCCTGTTGTTATACATTGTGATAACACTAGTACAATTAGTATGTCTAAGAATCCTACATTACATTCTAAGACAAAGCATATAGAGATTAAGTATCATGTTGTAAGAGAGAAAGTTGTTGAAAAAGAAGTCAGACTTGAGTACATAAGTACAAAGGAGTAGATAGTAGATATATTCGCAAAGCCTTTGCCTAAGGATACATTTGAGTATCTGAGGGTATGCTTGGGGTTATGCCCCAGCCTACTTTTGAGAAGTGATGCAGTTGGTTGCATCCATCCAGTGGTATATGAGCCCTATCTTTCTTCTGGACTAGATGTTGGTACTTCCTCTATGGGGGAGTATGTGTATCTGAGCTGAGTCATGAGGACTCTAGTAAATGTATTTTCTGAAAAGTGTCTTTTGACATTAAGTTGTTATTGACATAGTGATTAATTTCCTATCATTGATGTCAACGGGGGAGAGGTATACATGAAAAACAATATAGAACATCTGTTGGAGAGAACTGAATAGGATAACAAAGCAAGATTTGATTGATGAAGAGGATTTGAAGAAGCAGTGTTGCAGTATTGGATTTTTGGAACATTGGATGTTTTTCATCTATGTTGTCATCAATGCCAATGGGGGAGATTTTTAGGAATGAATGCTAAATGTTTGGAAGCCATTTTGTAGCAGTTTTTGTTGCATTCATGACTATGATTGTCATTGATGTCAACACAGTGATATACCAAAGACTTGCAGAGAAGCAGACAGAGTTTGGATTAGCACACGTGGGTTATTATAGTTGGAGCTATGCGATGTTTAGGATATACTCTTTGATATGTTATATGTCTATGGTTAAGAGTGCAGACAGTAATTCATTTATTCATGGAAGTTATGATCATTTTGGCGGAAGCAGTATTCAGGTAGTGTTCTTGAGTAGCGGTTTGTGGAAATCAGATGATATCTCCTAATCAGGATGGAATCTAGTTTTGCATAGTTAAAGGGAAATTGGAGACACATTGATAGTGACATGGATGATAGTGAAAACTTTGAGGTCATACAAGTAAAGATTTATTGTATTTGGAAGCTGACAGTTTTGTGTAATTTTGGTGTAGCATGTGGAAACTTTTATTTTGTAATTGTATGCTGACTCATTTGTAATTATTTGAGTGTGGTATAATGGAAGGAATGTATTTCCTTTTTTTCATGATGATGGAGTAGCAATTGAAGATGTAGTTGTGATATGTTGTATGCATGAAGTGAAGAAAAGAGCTAAGTATGAAAGTGAATTTGTGAAGGAAGACATGCGAAGTATACAGATCTAAAATTGAGATCTGATGTATCAGTGAGTGTGGTTTGGCATAGTTAGAGAAGAGGTAAAATATTATTCTATTGAGTAATGCAAAGATTATTTGGACAGTGTGTTCAGTGATCTTACCTTGAAGTTGTTTGGGGAGTGGGTCCTTCTGTCTTCCATAACTCTTAACAGGGTTAGAATCTTTTAATAGGGATTCAAAATCTCCTAACAGGGATTCATATGTACTGAATGTATTTCATAAGACTCCTAACAGAGTCCATCCTTTCACAAGGAATAATCATATTAGTGCATCTTTTGTGGGCATCATTCCCACCGGGGTTTACTCTTTGATCAAGAGGTTCCCTAGTCAACATATCTTTTGCCATTGTGTTATTGTGTATGCATATATTTCTATGGTTGGTAATTGTATTACTTATATGGTTTAATGTTGTTTAAGATGATAAAATTTATAATTGTCTGATAACTAATTCACCCCCCCTCTCAGTTATCTTGGTGGACTTTACTTTCTGACAGTCTACTACTTGGAGCTATATTTGTTGATGACATTATCTTTGGAGGTAATGACAAAATAAGTGCAAAATTTTCCAAAGAAATGCAGAATGAGTTTGAGATGAGTATGATTGGTCCTATCAAATACTTTTTGGGACTAAATGTGTAGCAGATAGAGAAAGATATTTTCATTAATCAGTCTAAGTATGTGAAATAAATATTAAATAAATTCAAGATGGATGATTGCAAGCCAGTATGAACCCGTATGATCACTGGATGCAAGCTTACAAAAGAAGATGACTCACCAGTAGTAGATATAACATTGTACAAGTCTATGATTGGTAAACTCATATATCTTACTCAGACTAGACTTGATATTTCCAATGCAGTTGGCATAGTTGGAAGATTTGCAATAGAACCTAAGCAAAGTCACCTCATGGCAGTAAAGAGAATATTTAGATACTTGCAGGGAACTATAGATTATGGTCAATGGTATCCTAATTTAGAAAATATTGAGCTTCATGTGTACACTGATGCAGATTGGTCCGAATGTGTTGATGACAGAAAGAGTACATCAGGTGGAGCAGTGTTTCATGGTGATAGACTTGTCACTTGGAAAAGCAAGAAACATAATTGTATTTCTCAGTCAACAATAGAAGAAGAGTATGTTGCAGCAGCCTTGAATTTCTCTACAATTGTTTGGATCAAGTAGATGATAAAGGATTTTGGAATTCAGATTGATTATCCTATTATTATTCACTGTGATAACATTAGCACTATCAATATGTCGAAGAACCCTGTGATGCATGCAAAGACAAAGCACATTGAGATCAAGTATCACTTCCTAAGAGAGAAAGTGGCAGAGAAAGAAGTCAATTTGGACTATGTAAGTACTAAAGATCAGTTGGTAGATATATTCACAAAGCCCTTGCCTAAGGATACTTTTGAGTATCTCAGGGAGAAGTTGGGAGTAATTCCCTTCCCTAATTATACTTAGAAGAAAGAAGGAAAGGCATCAGTACTTAGGGACTAATGGAAGGTTGACTACTCTACCTCAGGAGTAGTACCGGTGCTTAAAATGAATGGTGCCCTTGTTAATCTCTATTGAGCATTTAAGGTTGTCATTAGTATCAAAGGATAGTAAACAGGTCAGTCAGTTACTTATATTGAGTTGGTCGGTAACCAGAGGTAAGACAGAGCAGTCGATAAAGCCTTTACACTGAGCATCACATAGTTAACTGAGCACCAATGACACTGACATCAACAGTCAATAAACACTGAGCATCATAGTATACACCGAGCAGATTATACAATGTTTATCGATGATCATAGAAAATGGCATAGTAATCTAAAATGGCACATTATTCTATGAAAATGGTTACAACAAATTGTAAAATGGTTTACCAAGATCAAGGAGCATTTATTGTTAAAAGATACTCATTAAATGTAATATTTATCTTACTGTAATAGTTGATCTAGGTTATTTTGCACCATAGATCTTAGGGTTATGATTATTTTTGTAACCTAATTTTTGCTAAGGTGGTAAAATAGAACACTATATATTTTGTTGTTCACACCATTTTATGAGGTTGGTTGAACTAATATATATGAATCACGGAGCACTTGAAGAAATTGCCTATCTTCAAGACAATCAGTTTACCGAGCAGATCAGAGCACAGAGGATATCAGATTGAGTAGAATCAGAGAAGGCTACCAAGCATAACAGAGTAGAGAACCATGAAAGATAAGGTGATATTTTGATGAGAACTTATAGATCTTTTTCAAATAATTGAGTTGTCAACTAGCAAATATTTGCCCATTACTTTCTGACAATTGTGATAGAGTTTTGATAAATCTCTTAACAGAGTAGACTTAACAGTCTTATGTAAATCTCTTAACTGAGTACACACTTCATTAGTGCTATTTAAATCCTATAACTAGGTAGATCTAGCTGATCTAATATGTTACTCCTAACAGGATAAGATCACCAGAAGTGATCAAAACTTGTAGCCTTAACAGGAAAACCTTTTCTATCTACAGTAGTGAAGAATTTGTGGGTGTCATCCCCACCGTAGTTTTTACCTTCTAACAAGGGTTTTTACATTACCAAAATACTAGTGTTATGTGATTGTCATATTGATTTCATGTTGTTTACTTTCTTAAGTTAACTAGATGATTGATTTATACAATTGTATTCAAGTTATTTTGATTGGTTATCACAGTATTCAGTTATAGATCAGAAAGGTTTTATAAGTAAAAGATTTGAAGGCACTGATTCACCCCTCCCCTCTCAATACCTATCTCTCCTAATTACAAAAGCCCTTTTCCATTGATGTCAAAGGGGGAGTAATATATAGAGTCATGAAAAAAAGAAGTAAAAGGAGGAGTAATATACTAAGGGGGAGCAATATTCACTTATGACAGTAGTTCAGTTGAGGAAATGGAGAATATTGGAAAATATTGCAATAGATGGAAGATTCATCTTTGGAGGAGTTTTGAAGAGGAAATGGAGAATTTTATAAAATAAATGTTCATTTGGGTTGGTGGTGGTTTTTCATTCCACATGTTGCCATCAATACCAAAGGGGGAGATTGTTGGAGATTTGCAAGCAGGCCAGTACTAACTGCATGTTTGTCATTGATGACAACATATGGAAAGTAGCATGTGTGGAAGACTTATGTAGTAAACTTTCAATATATGTATCATGGACATGATATCAGCATGATATCATGGGCCCAGAGGTTAATTGTTAGTACAGACAGTTATATAGAAGCTTGTGACAACAGTGTTCCTAACAAAGTAACAACAGTGTTCTGTGTATGGTTGTCTGTACAATTATCATGAAGCCTTGTGTGCTTGGATATATGTTGAACCCATTTTAGTGATGTTTTAGTTATGGATGCATAGTTTTTTGATTAGTAGAAGTGAAGTTATGCAGTCGCTATTCACCAGTAGTAGTTTCCTGTATTTATTCAAAAGAGTCGACAAAGATTTTATTGGTTCTTGAGTTGTGCCTATCTTTAGGGTATGCACCCTTGGAGTTAAGCTTAGAGGAGAGTTATTGATCTTTAGTTAAGAGTGCATGAGTTAATTCAGCTTGTAGAGAAAGATCCATTTATTTTGGTAGAGCCGATAGTGTGTAGCGTACGTCTACAATTATCTTATTAGACAGGTCCTAGAATGTGTTGCGTGCATAGTAGAGCCGACAGAATGTTTATTGGAGTTTGTTATGGTTTCTCTAATATGATTTCAAGATGGTTCCAACAAGTTGACTTGATTATATCATTTAGAGGAAAGATATTTATAGGCAATCATTTGTGATTGCTTGAGTGTGGTTCATGGTTGATTAATAAGAGTAGAGCAGAGTGTGTGAAGTGTTGAGCCATTAGAAGAAGGTCTATGTGACCAAGTGAAGTATTTGTGCTATACATTGGAACTGATCCAAATAGAAAGTCAAAGCGCAATTCACCAAGATCTAGATATAGTGTGTATCTATTATTCAGAAGGTTGTAGCCTTTGCCCCTTTGAGCAGTGAGCTCTTGGACAGTGCGTCCTCTCCCCTAACAGGGAAAATTATAAAAGACTCCTAATAGGGTCCAACCCTTGACTAGGTCTACTGTACTAAATATATTTTAAAGCAACTCCTAACATGGTTAAGGATCTTCTAACAAGGATCATAATACACTAGTACAGAATATTAGTGGGTGTCAATTCCCACCGGGGTTTTTACTTATTTGGGTTTCCCCATAACCAAAATATTATGTTGTGTTCAAGTGTTCTTTCATTGTGTTTATGCTTTATGTTTAAGTATAATTAATTGGATAAAGAATTAAATCTTGTAGATAACTAATTCACCTTTCCCCCCTCTCAGTTATCTCTTGGGACTATTCCTAACATAATAAAGGTCTAGAAGGATAAAAAGAGTATAAATTGCTCAAGTAACAAAAGTTGCTAAAAAGTTGCTTAGCAACTTTTCAAAGTTTCTTAGAAACTTATTACTCTAAAGGGTTATAACCTTAACCTAGCATTTGGGAGCCCTAACCAAGTTCATACCCCAAGGTGAAGGCATTAAATGCTTAGAAAAACCCTAAGCCAAGGGTTGGTTATCAGTTTTGTACAGCCGAGTGAAGGAAAACCTAGACTGTTACAGTGTTTGGTGTGCAAGTTTGCATATAGGGAGACAATATTTGAGGTTAATGAATAGATTATGAGTTTTCTTGTGCTGTGAATCTTTTTTTGAATATAAACTTTCATTTCCAATTCATAGATTAGATTTCCTTTTAAGTTTGTGTGTTCATTTGTAAATAGTTTTAATCTTCAAGGTCACTATCCAGTTTTGACTGGTTCTTGAAGATGGGTCTGTAGCTCATATCCCCACCATGGAAATTTCATGGGATCATGGGATATGGTAGTATAGACCTTGTATAGTGTACCATAAAAAGAAGGGCCTTGGAAAGTTCAAGCAAGCATTTTTAAGGCCAAGCCCTAGGCGAGCCTAGATTGTTCCCGGCTAGGTAAGGTTGAGTTTGCAAAGGTCCTAGAAGGAAAGGATGAAGTTTGCAAGCTTATTCCTTTGGATGATTTGAAGTATGGTTAATGAACCTCCATTGGTGTGAAGGAGGAGCCACTACCAATCCAGACAAGGTGGTGTAGCAAACAAACAAGTTCAATGATCCTGTGAAGCCAAAAAACACTTGAAAACCCTCAATTTGGATTAGGGCAGTGTACAAACATTTGGGGTCCTAAAATGATAAAGGGTGCTCCCATTAATACCACAAACACATAATGGAAACAAAGAAACAACAACAATTTGCAATAACAGAAAATGGGCTTCTTATTATCTCCATAAATGTGGAATTACAAATTTAAGAATTACAATATGCAAAGCCACATGGACATTTTCCCTTACAATAATCTATAGGAAAAATCCTTGAATTATTACCCAGATCTACCCAAAACTACTCCCAACTACCTAAGACAACACTATAGCCTTCCTTATACAAGCAATTTTCCACCGCCAGGGAAGGTTCCAGAATCTTTTTAGCCAATAAGGCCGACCAAACTTACAATTACTTTATTTTACAATTTATTACATCAGAGTCAGCTCAAAACAACTTTTGAAACCCAAACAGAAATTTTGAAGAAAAATTATTTTCTGCCATTTTAGGTGACCCAACTTCCGAAGACCATAAGTCATCACCCGTTGACCCGATTGACTATTATGACCCCATTTTGGAAAGGGCACAAGGAATTCTACAACCTTTGATTCAAGAAAGCTTCATTCAGTTGAAGCTTTGACCTCAACCAGGGCCTCTAAATCCTTCAAAACTAAGTTCAAAGTTTTTGTACCCTGCTGCCAATACCGAAAATCTTCAATATCTACAAAGCTAGACTTGATCTATCAATGAAACTTTACTGGCAGGCTGATATGACCAAAATGAACCTCCAGGGAAGAAAATAGACCATTCTGAGCTCGAACAAAAAACTTACTAAAAATAGTAACTTTCCAAAAATAGCAGCTCTGCACAAGATAACCCTTATTGAAAAGAAACCAAAAATATTTTTGGGTGATGCAAGATTAATCTTACACCCAGGATGCTCCTGCATCATAAAACCTAGAAAATCCTTGAGACCTTGGTAATTGAATAGGAGTCTCTTTTGAGAGTTAGCCAAGATTCGGCAAGGTTTACAGGAGATAGCCCTAAAAACCCAGAGTGGAGGCCTAATTGGGGCTCATTCCTTGTAGCCCTATTTTGGGGGAAAATGAAGCAATCGGTAGGGAAGATGAATTTTCCAAGCCTTTGGGGTCACATGGAAAGCTGAAAAAACACCTTAGAAGCCATCCTCATCCTTGCTGGGACTTGAGAAGGTGTTGGTGAAGTTGTACCCTTATGAGAATATGTAAGGGAATGAAGCAAAGCTAAGAAAAGGAGGGTCTAGAAGTTGAAGCACTTGTTCTTGATGGTTGGATTAGCCAAGGTCAGGGGAGTCCACTAGCAAAGGAAGTCCTAGAGACCACAGGGTGTGAGGAGAACATCAAATTATCCAAGGAAGAGATAAAAGAACATAGACTAGGCTAGTCTATCCCAATCTCCCCATCAAAGTGGAAGCCGAAGATAGACAAAGTGAATCCTTTAATCATTAATGTAGGTGATTTCACTAATTTGAAAAAATATTATGAGTTATATGACAATTTTGAGAAGTTGAACTTAGAGAATGCAATTGTCAGACATATGATTCTTGCATATAAGAAATTTGATTATATAAAAGGCAAGATCCTTGACAATCTTTTTGAGAAATTAGTAAACAAAAAGAAAAGAGAAACACAGGAAGACAATGGAATAAGAGAGAGATATGTAAGGAAGTTGTGTGTAATAAAAGATGAAGATCATTTCAAGGAAATCATGAAAAGCCTAAGCACCCATCTAAGGAAGAAAAGGAGAACTATACTGATAATGGGAGGAAATTATGAGGAAATAAATAGAAAAATAGAGCAAGTGGTTGTGAAGGTTATGACCTTTGGACCAGGTGAGCGCATCAACAAATATCACCTTGGACAATGAAGAAAATCCCTTCAATAAAAATAAAGCTGATGTTGTCAATTTGTTGGATGAGTAACAAGACACAATAGAAAATAAGGAACAAGAGGTTGAAACACAGAAGGAAGAAGAGAGAGAGGAAACACAGGTTAATGCAGCAATAGAAGAGCATGTGGTTCTACAAGAAC
Organism: Chamaecyparis obtusa; assembly: GCA_027943335.1. NCBI lineage: Eukaryota > Viridiplantae > Streptophyta > Pinopsida > Cupressales > Cupressaceae > Chamaecyparis > Chamaecyparis obtusa. Next base: position 1,909,071 of record BSBK01003234.1, on the reverse strand, counting down.
AATCAGTAGTCATTCCTACACCTAAGGACACAAAAGAAACAACACAAAACCCACAGATTGAATCTATGTTTGCAAACCTTGGACATGAAGTTGATGATGATGATCAAATAGAGTTGATCTCATCTCTGAACAAGATCATTTGAAAGAACAAGAAAGTGAAAAGCTTGGAAGGGACACTACTTGAGGTAACAAGTAAATTACAAAGCATAATATCAAGTCAAGTCAGTGAGGCAGATCCAAAAGGAAAAGAAAAAGAGGTAATGAAAACCTTTGACACAGAATTCACAAACCTATCAGATGTAGCAATAGTGAAAGCACAAGCAACTCATGATGCTCAAATATTTCAAGTTATATGTCGGAATATCGGAAATGATATAGATAATTTGGATATATGTATAATATAGTTGATAAGATGCATGGAAAGAGGGAAAGCTTTGTACATTCAATGTACACAATTAGAGAGCCACACATCTAAGATATTAGAGAAGATAAAGATAAAAGAGGCAAAACTAGAAATGGCAGTAAAACTTTTGCAAAGCCCTAATGCGAAGATCTCAGAAATTGAGAGGAATGAAAGTAAGATTTTTGATGATATGAGACTTCAAAATGATGAGAAAGAAAATAAAATGAAAATATTCTCTCTACTAAGAGAGCATGTATCAATGAAAATAAGTATTCTTGAGAATCAATTGGAAGAATGTCTTTCTTCGAAGACATCTTATGGAAAATTTTCTTATGCAAATCTTAAGGCATGTGAAACTGCATTCTTTGGCCTATGCGCATTTCTCAGTGTTTCAGATGCAGTGAAGAAGTCATGGGAAAAGGAGATAGATAGCCTGAAGATCAATTTTGCATATTTTTTTGCAAGCCTTCCAACCTTGCAATATTGAATTTATGAGGTAAAACAATTTTTGATACTAAATTTTTGACACCTTTGTCATTGTTGTCAAAGGGGGAGTAGTATAAGTAGAAAATTATATGTATAGATGTTATATGTATAAGCATGAATTATACTCCTAGGGGGATTATAAATATTTTGGACATATAAGGAGTTATGTATGATCAAATTTTTGTATGGCCATAATTTTGTATCTTAAGTTTTTGGGACTTAGCCAATTTTCCCATATGTTGCCACCAATGACAAAGGGGGTGTTAGAAAGTAAAGATCACCAAGATAACTGAGAGGGAGGGGGTGAATCATTTATCTAATAATTAAACCATTTATCAACTTCAACAGCTTTAAACCATATAATCAATGCAGTAACCAACCATAGAAAGATAATCATACACAATGACACAATAACACAAGATATGTTAACTAGGGAACCTCTTGATCAAAGAGTAAACCCCGGTGGGAATGATGCCCACAAAATGATGCACTAATATGAAAGTTCCTTGTGAAAGGATGGACCTTGTTAGGAGTCTTATGAAATACATTCAGTACATATGAATCTCTATTAGGAGATTTTGAAACCCTGTTAAAAGATTCTAACCCTGTTAGGAGTTATGGAAGGCAGAAGGACCCACTGCCCAAACAGCTTCAAGGCAAGATCTCTGAACTCACTATCCAACAGATCTTAGGATTATTCAACAGAATAATATGAAATATGTTACCTCCTTCACACTATGCCAAAACTACACTCTCTGCTACACAAGATTACAAATCCAGATCTATGTACTTCACAAGTCTTCCTTCATCACTGAATTAGCTCTTTTCTTCACTTCATGCATACATTCGCATCACAACTTTCACAATTTTATATCAAAACTATTACAATCCCATCATAACAAGGAAAACAATCCTTCCTTTATACCACACTCAAATAATTACAAATGAGTCGGCATCCAAATACAAAATAATAATTTCAACACGCTACATCAAAATTACATAAAAACTATTGGCTTCCAGATACAATAACTTTCCAATTGTGTGACCTCGAAGTTTTCACTATGAACCACGTCACCACCAATGAGTCTCAAACTTCCCTTTAATTGCACAAAATCAAATTCCATCCCGGTTAGGAGATATCCTTCGATTACCAAAAACCACTACTCAGGAATACTGCCAGAATACTGCTTCCACCAAAATGCTTATAAATTTCATGAATAAATGAATTTCTTTTTGCGCTCTTAACCATAGGCTAATAACACACCAAAGAACATACCATCAACTGTGCATAACTCAATTTGCAATATAACATGTGTGCAAAACAAAACTGTGCCTGCTTCTCTGCTAAACTCCAGAATATCACTATGTTGACATCAAGGACAATCATAGTCATGAATGCAACAACCACTGCTACAGAATGACTGCCAAAGGCTTCAGCATTCATTCCTAATAGAGGGAGATTGTTGGAAATTTGGCTAAGTAGGATAATCAGAATGTTGTCATTATGGCAACATATACTCACTATGTTGATCGTACAATAGAAGAAAGCAGTCTTATAAGAGTGCACTAGAAAATTGTCTAAGTCCAACAGTGTTTTATAGTCTAATCAGAGACAGTTTTGATTAGTGATTTTAATAGAAGAAGGTTCAGTGAATGTGCACTTGAACATGGATAATTCTATGTATATCAAAGCCACATATGAGAGTGCAAGTCTATACGACATGTACGGGAGGAAATATTAAAGAATTACAGAGACAATGTTAAGCAAACCTGAATAGAGCAGAAGACAGAGTGTGATAATATTAAGTTAATGGATTATTTTAATAAATTAACCATGTAGGGACGACATCCTAGATGTTAACCCTAAGGCAGCATGAGTTAGTTTTATATTTTGAGAAGAGTTTATGTATTGTAAGACGACTGGAAGTTTTTAATTGTAATAACTTGTATATATGTAAGAACTATGTAAAGAGAAATGTACAGAAGTTACATATACCAAATGTAATAAGAAAAGTATGATGTGAAGTTGTATATTGTAAGAAAGAAAGCAAGTAAACTCTGTATATGAAAGCGAAGAGCCTAGAAAGCTAAATCAGAATAGGAAAGTTATTTGGCAGCAATAAAAGGTTATGTACCTTACCTTTGTATTTGAAGATATTATTATATATTACATGTTTGGGCAGTGAGCTCATCTTGCAAATCATTCTATTTTGTAATAGAAACTCCTAACAAGGCCTAGAGTCCTTTAACTAGGACATAGACAATATATGTATGTAATAGACTCCTAACAGGGTCAACATCCTTAACCGGATAATTTTGATTAGTGGATTAGTTGCGGGTATCATCCCCACCAGGGTTTTCCCTTGGCCAGGGTTTCCTTGAGAACAAACATGGTGTTTTGAGTTCATTTACTTTATTTCTATGCTTGTTATTTAGTTTTCTTAGTTTACTTTGTTATGCAAGCTTCAAGTTAATTTGTTATATCCATAATTGGAAAAAAGTAAAAGTTTGCGAAATACTAATTCACCCCCCCCTCTCAATATTTCCTATTTCTAACATATATTTCATTAGAAAATTATATGTTGAGTTTTTGTTGCATAAGTATGTGAACTATTTTAGCATGAAACCTTTTTAGGGCATAGGTGAAGGTATGTCATGGGATATACCTTGGGCAGTTTGAGTAGTACAAGGCCCTTATGTCCCCCCTCCTCGTATTGCTTTCCCACCTCTAGTACAACCTCCAAATATTATCCCAAAGGCTACATCATAGAATATTAGGGTTATTCACTCTTCGAATGGTATTTTGGTGTCTCACACCACAACACTAGCTCAACCACATGGACTTGATAGTAGTAGTGGATTTGGTGGCACTAGTACATCCTCCTCAAGTCCACATATTTGTGTGCCCCATACTTGCACTATGTGCAAGCACATTTTCTTAGGTCCCCGCAAACAACCTATTGAGCATCCTATTGACACATCTAACTACAAGGTGCATGATATGGTCACACTAGATAACATGACATGAACTGAAGCACACACTAGGGAGTCCTTACATGCAAGAGACGAGGAGGTGCATGCACCATTCACTAAGACTATAGTGGTAAGACTTAACTTGTAATTTTGGAGTGCATTCTATTTTAAATGAATATTTATAAGAGATGACTTATTGAGACTTCAAATCTATTAGATTTTCACAATCCATTTATATGTTAGTATCAGCTTCTAGATTTGATTGTGTAGAATTTATTATCATAAACATTTTGGATAATACTACATGATCCATCATCAGGATGCAAGAGAGAAAGAGGAGCATAAGATGGTAGATTGCAGATCTAACAAACAATAAAAGGAAGAGGGAGAAAGGAAGAGAGGAGAGAGAAGAGAGGTACAAAAATATAAAATATATATAATATATATATATATATATAAAAGGCCAAACCTACACCTAATCACCAAAGTAAAAACAAGAGGCAACACACCAGATGATAAAGAAACAAAAATATGAAAAAAATGAAGTGAATGACTATACAAGCCAAAAAATGAAGAAAGGGTGACATGCATAACTATAGGACAAATGCATGGGAGAGAATGACAGCGCATAGAAATAAATAAAAAAGATAAATAAGTGCATAAGAATGCATATGAGTGCAAAAGTAACTGAAAAATAGAAGAAAGGAAGACTAAAATACATATTAAAATAATTGGATAGATAAATAATTAAATGCAAGAAGGCAAAAACAAAAAAAACAAAAAAGCATAAAAAGGACCCCCAAAAGTAAAAATCAAATTCAGGTGTGTATATAAATAAATATATATCTTCAAACAAACACACCTCAAAGTAAAAATAAAGATAACATAATTGAAAACAAATAGAAGTAAATATAAAAGAACAAAAATATATATATATAAAGACTAAAAAATAATAACTACGAGCATACAAGAATATCTCAAAAAGGACAAATATAAATAAAATTGTATATTGTGGCCATCAACCCCTTTATCCCTAGATTTAGTTTTGCCTTCATTGTCATCAGAGAGTTGCCATTTACTGTCAGAATGTTTTTCATCCCTACTCATGTTCAAGAGCTGTCGGTTGTTCTTTACTTCGCTGGAATCCACAAACTTTTCTTTTTCCTGGGATTTTCCTCCATCTGATCGGTGAAATTTTCCATTATCAATGTCATCTCTGGGGCTTTTCTCCGACACCCTATTTACATCATTCATTGGTTTTTTGTTAGAACTCCCACCACGATTGCCATCCACAGAAACACTTCTACAATCATGCCTTTTCTTATGCTCGCAGGTCCTGTCTTTGTCTCTATCTCTATCTCTCCTGTCGACATGGAATATTCCATCATCTATTCAGTGCCTTGTGCCGCGATCCCTCTCATTCCTGCATTCCTCATGAGAAACCCTAATTCTAATATTATCTTCCATAATATGCTTATTTCTCCTACCTGTTACATACTTCTCACCCTCGCTATCCTCTTGCTTTCTGTCTTCTTCCGATGAAATTTCACCCTCTGATAACTATTTTTGAGTCGACCGTCTTTCACCGTGTCTCTCACTGGTGCTCATATTTTAGGCCTCAATTTGAATGGCTAATTCAGATTCACGCCCAACATAAATTTAAAAAAGCTTATCCTATAAATTTTCAAGGGTTTTTGAAGGCAGGTTCACTTTTTAAAATCGACACAAACCAGAGAAAGACGTTGTGGACTTACTTGGGCAAGAAAATCCTTAATCGGAGACTTGAAGACTACTTGCTTTGAAACCCCTGGTGCATAGCTAGGAACAACCAAAAATCTCATCTCAAAGACAAAATTCTTCTGCGTTAACTACTCCAAATCTGTCGTGATATATATTGAATCACTCCCATAATAGACCACATCAAACAAAAAAGACAAATATGAACCTGGACAATAGTACAGTATTGATTGCGGTTCGATCCTTGTTAGCATACAAGCCCCAATGCAGAGCGTTGATGGGGCTACTAGAATTATGAGTTTAAATATGGGTAATGATATTTTCTATCATCACACGACTTTGCATTCGATTTATCTTTTATTTATGATTTTTCTTAGCCAAAGGGTTATCAATTTAGATCTATGCAATTAAAAAAATTCAACTTTTAGATGGTTACAAATCTTAAATATAAATATAAATATTTTTTATGAAAGTAAAATCAAGGGTTACGAGGCAACTAAGTATAACTAGCTACAAGGTCAAAGGTAACTAGATATGTGTATAATTGAATATTTAGATGATAAAAATTATTTTGGCTACGTTAATATAATTTCTATAATTATGAGTGAATAGCTATTTAGAAATTTGTTGAAATAGGTTGTTGATTGAGCATAGGTATATTTGAGTGCTAAAATAGAAAAAAAAAGTGAGATATGTCTTAAACTATTTAAAACTTTTGTTGATTGAAAAAATCTTTGTCTTGATTTATGCTAGGTTAGTCTTTGTCAATTATGAAGAAGGGCAAGGGCAAGGGAAAGGTTGTGTGGACAACTAATCTAATTTATGAAAACCAGATTACAATACCTAGTGTGATACCTCCAGTATTGTAGAATTCAACACGAAAATTGAGAACAACAAGATTGCAAACCAAAAACTGTCTCCATTCTATTCAAAATTGGAGTTTATACAAATCGGATGGATCCCAAGGGTCACACAAATCCCTTGGAATTGAAATGAAAAGTCATCATAATGTTTATTACAATTAAACTATTAAAACTATCAAAATTTATCAAAAAATTATATATAAAATTTAGGTCCGCTTGGAGAAGGCATAACTTTCTCATCCTAGCTCTGAATTACAAACCGTTTAATGCATTGGAAAGGTATTCAAATAATCTTGAACTAAATTTTAGAAATAGCATTTTTTCCCCGAAATGCACCGAAGACCCTCAAAATTGTAATTACCTATAACATATGAAATTTTGAAAAATTAGATTTCAGTATTTTTCCCAATTTAATCCTGATCATTCCTCCCCCCTTAAGAGGCAATGGGCCCCATTGCACTAATATGCTACAAAAAATGAGGAAATTTTTCTTCAATTTGTTCCTTAGTAAACCACTTGCCTTGATGAGAATGCTGACCAGCTCGAACCACCCGATACAAAGGAATGTTCTGATTTCTCAAAGTCTTTAAAATGGCTTCAGTAACATGGTCACACTGGACTGGAGCAGTCGTAGAGGGATTTAACTCTACAGCTTGAATGTGTTCAATAGCTTGGGAGATATCCAATAAAGGAGGAAAATAGGGTCTCAACAATTCCACATTGAAAACTGGATGCAATCCCAAAAAGGATGGCAAATTAAGTTCAAAAGAATTCTCACCAACTTGTTTCACAATAGTGTATGGTCCATAACGAAGAGGATGAAGCTTCCTATTTGGTCCATGTAGGCACTCTTTCTGAAGATGTAACCATACCTTGTCACCAATCTAAAACTAATGAGTTCTATGTTTATCATGTCTTTCCTTATACTTCTGATTACTCTACTCCAATATCTCATAAACTTGCTATTGTAGGTGTCTAATGTTATCAATGATTTTTTCTGCTTTATCTACCTCCTTGTCACCATTCAATGGACTATTAGAGTGTAGAAATGGTATTGCTACATCCATAGGTTCCAATGGCTGGTACCCAAGAGAAACCTCAAATGGACTGTGCCCTGTAGTACTATGGAGTGCACGGTTGTAGCTGTGTTGCACATAGGGTAAGCTTTCATCCCATGTGCAAGGATGTTTTGAATGATACATCCATAAAATATGAATAATCATTCGATTCACCACTTCTATCTGCCCATCTATTTGGGGATGGAATGTTGTCGACTTTGTCAATTTTGTGTCCATTTTAGCCCATAGTGCAGACCAAAATTTGCTGATGAACCTGCTATCCCTATCAGAAATAATGGTTTTTGGAAAACCAAAATGAACCCAAACATGTTCAAAAAATAGCTTGGCAGTATCTTCTACAGAAATTATTTTTTTACATGCCACTATGATAGCCATTTTAGAAAACCTATCTACCACAACATATACACAATCATGCCCCTGCCTGGTAGTTGGAAGCCCAGACATAAAATCCATTGAAACAGACTACCATGGCTTATCAGGAATAGGTAATGGTAAGTATAGACCCAAATTATAGTTTGTTGGCTTTGCAATTTCATGGGCTGCACAAGCTTGTATATGTGAAATGATATCTTGCTTCATTTTTGGCCAATAGAAATACTTTTGAAGGATAGCAGTAGTCTTACCAATACCAAAATGTCCTGCAACACGACTATAGTGAGCTTCCCATATCATTTTCTTCCGTTCTTCGATGGGTACACATATGTGACCATTATGGCAAAGAAACCCATCCTGCAAGTGAAAATCAGAGACAGATTTTCCTTCTACCAAATTACTATAAATGTTAGCAAAATCAGGGTCAGTACTATATAGTTGTTCCCAAGTGGATGATTGATGACCGCATGAATCCAACATTATTGTCAAACCTATAATTGGAGGCCTACTCAAACAATCTGCCACCTTGTTACTGCTTCCTTATTTATGACAAATGTTGAGGTGAAATTATTGTAAATACTCTGACCACTGTTGATGTCTATCATTTTGCAACTTCCCTTGTGTTTGCAAGAATTGGAGTGGTTTATGGTCTGTATGTATAACAATTTGCTTTCCCAGTATATAGTGTTTCCATTGTTTGTAGGCCTAAACAATGGCATAAAACTCCTTATCATAGGTGGGATACCTACGTACTATATCAGAAAAAGTTTCACTGTGATAGGCAACAATATTCCCATGTTGTGTGAGTACCACACCAAGATCATAATTAGATGCATCTATTTCTATCTCAAATGCTTGGTGTAGATCTAGAAGGACCAATACTGGTGTTGAACATAGTCTTTTCTTTAACTCCTCAAATGCTTGTTGCTTTTCCTCTATCCACTGAAATTTTTCTTGTGCTCCACCCCTTAGTGAGATTAAGAGGCCATGATATGTGTGAGAAACCAAACACAAATCTGCGATAGAAGTTGGCTAAGCCCAAGAAGCTGCGAAGCTCTGTGAAATTTTTTGGGGATGGTCAATCTTGGATTATTTGAATCTTTGCTGAATCAGCATGAACACCCTCAGTGTCAATGATATACCCTAAGTATTGAATACTCTACATACCAAAAGAACACTTCTCAATGTTGGCATAAAGTTTGTGTTTTTGCAGAGTTGAAAGAACTTGTTCAACATGTTGCAAATGCTCAGACCAGGTTCTGCTAAAGATGAGTATGTCATCCAAATAAAAAACTATGAAAGAATCAATGAATGGTCTAAGCACATCATTCATCAATCTCATAAATGTGGCTGGGGCATTTGTTAGGCCAAAAGGCATGACCAACCATTCAAACAAACTTTCCTTAGATTTAAATACAGTCTTCCACACATCTGCTGGATCAATTAGTACTTGGTGGTATCTAGACTTCAAGTCAATTTTTGTAAAGAATTTAGCCCCCCTAAGTTGGTCCAACAAATCATCAATTCAAGGGATTGGATATCTATTTTTAACAGAGATTTTGTTTAATGCTTTATAATCAATACAAAGCCTCCATGTCCCATCTTTTTTTTTAGCAAGGATAATTGGACTTCCACAAGGTGAAGCACTTGGACAAATCTATCCTTTCTAAATCAACTCCTGAATTTGTCTCTTAATCTCATCATTTTCCAAAACTGACCTCCTATATATTGGCTCATGTGGTAGTGGTGTGCCTGGGATTAAATCAATAGAGTGCTTGACTTGACAGTGTGTTGGTACTCCCACTGGTGGTGTAAACACACTATGATATTCTTTCAAAATTTTATCCATCTGATTTTGTTGATTCTCTGTTAACTTAGCATGTGTATTAAGAACAACTGACTTTGTTTGTTTAGGGCGAATCATGAGTACAACAAAAGCTCCACTTTGAGAAATCAAGCGTTTACATTTTCTTAGCACTAATTACAGAAGTAGTTTGTGTTGGACATACATCTGGTATTCGATACCTCTTCCCACCGAGCTTGATTGTAACACTATGTGGCCTAGACTCACACACCCCATGCCTCTGATACATGTATGGCTGCCCCAGTAAGACATCACATACTTCCAATGGTGCTACATCACATATTACTTCATCCTTGAAAGGCTTGATTGAATATGGCAAACAACATTGTTGATTTATTTGAATATCTTGTCCCTCATTTACCCATCCCATAGAGTATGGTTGTGGGTGTCTTGTCACTTTTAGATTTAATCTTTTGACTATCTCCCTAGAGATAAATTCTTTTGACTCCCACTATCAACAATAAAATGCAGAGGCTTTCCATCAACCCACATCTATGAATGAAAAAGTCTCTCTTCATCTTCACGGAGCAATACTTTAGTAGTTCCAACTATGGCATATGGGTTTGCTTCTATGATGGAATCATTCTCCTCTTTCTCAGAATTATTTATTGGTGACGATTCAAGTTTAGCTTCCTCTACTCGTATTTCTGTCATCAAATTTTTAATACTTCGACAATCCTTTGTGTTATGGGTTGGGGACTTATGCATCTCACACCACATTCCTGTGTCTTTTTGTGTCTTTTTAGTAGACCACCATGTGTTCTTGGATGAATTTGAATGAGGTTCCTTGGTCACCTATTTTCCTACAAATTTATTGCCACCTTCAACCCTTGGCTTGTTGTTTGCAAAGTAGTCCCTCTTCCCTTTCTGCTTGAATTTATCTTCAATTTTTGTAGCATATTTATAGGTGTTAGGAATAAGGTGTCTCAACCTTGGATAATTCCTATTCTTATTATTTGTTTTATAAAATGTATTTCTTGCAAATAATGTAATTAAGTGTGAGTGTACATGTCTAGTTGGCATGTTGATGTGTCACTCCACTTGATGTTTCAACATCTTGAATTGTGTGTAAGGAGATCATGGCTGAAACGGCTATGAAGGATTCCTATGACACGTAAGAGCTATGTCTGGAAGATTCAATGATAGGTGAAGACATGTGGCAACTAATAAAATTGAGTACTGTACACTCTTCCCCAATTGTGGGGTTCATGTTCCTATTTTCTCAGAGAATGGTAAAACCCTAATATGGCTATCTTTGGAAGTTGCCCTAAAAAGGAAGCACATGATATAAGCATTTTTTTAGGGTTGTGAAGATAGGAGAAGTTAGTGTATTGTTGAGACATTTTATGCTGCTGGGATTTGTCTTCAAGAGTTGAAAAATCTTCTGAAAGAACTTGCATTGCAAGTGTATTGTAAACTGTAATAGTTTTGATTAATACACTGTGCAGGTTTTGGAGTGCTGGGGTTTTTACCGAAAGGTTTCCCTAGGGTAAATCATTGTGTCATTCTCTATTTTCTATATGCATGGTATATGGCTGCAATATCATTGTTAAATTAGTTAACGAATCTAAAATTGTAAGGATTTAAAATAATTTGCACAATACTTTCCTTTAGAGATTAGTGTAGGAAGTTGTTTCCGCACCTGAGTTTCCTTACAAGTGGTATCAAAGCCTGATCAACTTTTGATCCTAGTTGTTGGGTAGGGTTTTTTGAGCTAATCTCAAGTTGAGTGGGAGTTTTGTGTAGAGCATTCTGAATCTTATTTGCAGATTGAGATGGCAAGTTCCTCATACAGTAGAATGGAGGTGGAGAAATTTAATGGCACTGATTTCGAGTTATGGAAACTCAAGATGGAAGACATGCTTGAAGACCATGATCTATGGGAGGCTACTTCACTTGATGTGAAACCTACAGTGATATCTCAAGTGGATTGGGAGATCAAGGATCAGAAGGCTAAGGGTCTCATCAAACTCTATCTAGCAGATGTCATTCTTCTAAATGTTCTTGATGAGACTACTGTAAATTCTTTGTGGAAACGGCTTGGGTCTGTGTATCAGGCCAAATCTCTGGTGAATAAGTTGTTCCTGAGAAAGAAGTTGTATTCTTTAAGAATGGAGGAAGGTGGATCTATAACTGATCATCTCAATGCATTCAATTTATTGATTGCACAGTTGGCATCATCCGGTGCCAAGATCAAGGAGGAGGATCATTGTATGACCCTTCTTTGTTCCTTGCCAGATTCGTGGGACCATCTTGTGGTGGCTCTTGAAAGTACTATAGTCACATTCTATATGGATGATGTGGTGTCTTTGCTGCTATCTGAGGAGATGTGAAGAAAGACTTCAGATTCATCTAAGGAAGCCCTTGCTATTCGTGAGAGATCCAGCGACAAAGGAAAGAAAAATGACAACAAGTCAAAGAAGGGTAGATCCAAATCCCATGGGAGTTCTAAGACTCCTGGAAAGTCCAAGGTGAAATGTTGGAATTGTGATAAAACTAGGCACTTCCAGAGGGACTGCAAAGAACCGAAGAAGAAGAAGAAAGGTTCAGATTCAGCTTTTGAAAAATCTCAAGAAGATGGAGATGCTTTTATTGCAGCTTTGGCAGCCCATGCATCTAATGATGTGTGGTTGGTAGATTTAGGTGCTTCTTTTCACATGACCTCTCATTGAAACTAGTTCTCAAAATATGAAGAGTTCGATGGTAAAAAGGTGTACTTGGGTGATGATTCTCACCTAAAGATAGTTGGATGTGGAAGAGTCACTATCAGATTTACTGATGGACGAGTAAAGGGAATCAACAAAGTTATGCACATTCTAGGTTTGGCATGAAACCTATTATTTGTAAGTATGCTGAATGATGTAGGTGTGCAAGTTGTTTTTTCGAAAGAAAGATGCAAGATGATGAGAGGATCGATAGTGCTTGCAAGGGGTACTAGGAGAGGTACCTTATTTCAACTAGATGCATGTATTCCTCTATGTAATATTTCTTCATCCTCACCATCTGAATGAGTAGTGAAGAAGTTTGTGGTTATTGGTTTCGATGGTAGTGAAAACACTTTGGAAGGTAAGCTTCCTGTAGAAAAGACAATGTTGTGGCATATGAGATTTGGCCACATTGGTGAAAAGGGTCTTAGAACCCTAAAAAATAAAAACCTTGTTGAGGGGTTAAATGATTGCAATCTCGAGTTCAACTTTTGTGAACACTGTGTCTATGGTAAACAAAATTGTGTTCAGTTTTACTCTAGTTCTCACAAATCTTCTAATGATTTGGATCTTATTCATTTTGATGTATTTGGTCCTGTTAAAGTTCCTTCAATCTCCAAGTCTGTATTTTTTGTATCTTTCATATATGATTATAGTAGGACTTGGATTTATTTCCTTAAAAGTAAGACACAAGTCTTTAGTCGATTCAAAGAATTTAAAGCTCTTGTAGAGAATCAAACTAGTAAGAAGATTAAGTGTGTGAGAACTGACAATGGTGGTGAGTTTTGCTCAGCAAAGTTTGAACGGTTCTGTAAAGAACAAGGTATCGAGAGGCATAAGACAACTCCTTATACCCCATAGCAAAATGGAGTTGCAGAGAGAATGAATAGGACTTTGGCTCTGAATTACGAACCGTTTGATGTGTTGGAAAGGTATTCAAATAATCTTGAACCAAAATTTGAAAATAGCGATGTTCCATCCCTATTTTCGGGCACCATTTTTGCCCAGAAATGCACCGAAGACCCTCAAAATTGCAATTTACTAAAACATATGAAATTTTGAAAAATTAGATTTCAGTATTTTTCCCAATTTAATCATGATCAACAACAGAGTGAGAAATATTTTCTAGCTATATTAAACCCTGATCATTTACCCTAACTAAGAAATAGAAAAACTCATTTCTTCTTAAACTAGTAGGCTAAACAATGTTGCATATTTTTGTTGTGACTGATCTTGTTGAATCTTCCCCTCAGAGGTTCATGGATGAGTGGATTTTAAATGTTTGGATTAAAAATTTAGGACATGGCATTACATTTTGTAGAATGATTCAAAGGGGTATTTTTCTATTCTTTTTCAATAACCATGATGTTCAATGCAAAATTATTAATAAATAGTTCTAGTCAGTTGGTAACTATGCATTTTGAGCCATAGCATGGTCTTGTAAGGTCATTAGTGAAGAGGTGCTCACCCTCTCCTATCCTAGGTGGCTAACTGTGAAGAATGTCTTAGCTGTGCTTTGTGATTTGTTTATCCCAAATGTTGGCTCCATTTGGGAATGTGATTAGGGTTGATGGTACCAAGACAAATCTTCTTTGTATTGATATTAGGGCCCTTATTTCTTTAAACCCTAATGTGGGTCTTCCTAAAGTTATAAGTAAATTAACCTTGAGGGTTTGGTTGATTACTATCATTTGGAAGTCCTAAGGAGCATAAGGGTATGTGCAAGATCATGAGGGGCAAAAAATTGGTGATATGGCAAAAAAGATGTGTTTTTCATTTGCCCAAAAATGTGAAAGTTTGTGTTGACTTTTTAGTTGGCCTAGGTGTAGTACACTTGGCTATGGAAAATGCCTAACCATATCGTATATCGAAAAGATATTGAATATGTTTGTATTAATAGTATAAAATATTAAATTTATTATTAGAATATATATTGTATACTATATATAATATTATAATAATATACTATATATTTATATATAATATATATAATTTAATATATATTTATATAATAATAATATATAATATAATAATATATATTATAATAGTTAACATTATATTAATATAATATATAATATTATAATAATATACTATAATATTTTTAATGTATATGTATATAATAATGTATATACTTTAATATATAAGTATGTAATTTTAATATATAATATTATAATATTATAAAGTAATAAGCATATAATTACATATATAAGTATATCATAATAATGTAATAAAATATTAGTATATAATAAGTATATAATGTAATATAAAATAATCATATATTATAGGTATATTTGATCCCTGTGGGTATTTTATATACTCGAACATAGAGTTGTCATGGGTCATTTTGACTCATGGCTTTGATATTTTAGCACCTACTATCCAAATCATTTATGATATTTGATCCTTCAAATAAACTTTTCACTCAAATCGACTATCAAGTATGAATTTTGTTGCATATTTCTTCATTTGTAATCATTTATTTGCATTTTTTGGTTTTTTTTAAATTAGGTTTTTTATTTAAAATTATTTGTATTGTATAAACTATCTTAATTATATAAAATTGCAACTTAAATTGGGTATGGGAGACAACATTAAAAACCCACAGCCCGCAAGACCATAGGCACCTAACCCACAACCACTTAACCCTCTACTACCAAACCCCCCATCAATACAACACCTAATTTCTAAATATTTGAATCAATTGAGGGGCATTACAAATGTTTATAGTACAATCCCTTGATTATGTCTGATGTTTGACACATTACAATCTATAATATCAAATGTAGAAACCCTCACCACCCAACATAAGAACTATACTTTGTAGCGAGAAGTCATGAGGGCTCACTAAGCAGGTGGGTTGTCCTATGATGAGGTGAAGAACCTTGAAATATCAAAATCCAACCTAGTTTCCCTCTTCATCAATCCATGTACTTGATAGCTAGTGGATCCTAAAAAAGAATAGTTGTCCATGAAATGTTGTATATATGATGATATACAAATAACTTATGGGATCATTGGTGGATTGTTTTTGATATACTGCCCAACAACAATATGGATGTGCCCTTATATTGTTGGAAATTTGGCTAAGTAGGATAATTGAAATGTTGTCATTATGGCAACATATACTCACTATGTTGATCGCACAATAGAAGAAAGTAGTCTTATAAGAGCGTACTAGAAAATTGTCTAAGTACAACAGTGTTTTATAGTCTAATCGAAGATAGTTTTGATTAGCAATGTTCACAAAAGTAGGTTCAGTGCATGTGCACTTGATCATGGATAATTATATGTATATAAAAGTCACATATGAGAGTGCAATTCCATACGACATGTATGGAAGGAGATATTAAAGAATTACAAAGATTGTGTTAAGTAAACCTAAACAAAGTAGAAGACAGAGTGTGATAATATTAAGTTGATGGATTATTTTATTGACTTAACCATGTAGGGATGACATCCTATATGTTAAACCTAAGGTAGCATGAATTAGTTTTATATTTTGAGAAGACTTTATGTATTGTAAGCCGACTGGAAGTTATTAATTGTAATAACTTCTATATATGTAAGAACTATGTAAAGTGAAATGTACAGAAGTTATGTATAGCAAATGTAATAAGAAAAGTATTATGCAAAGTTGTATATTGTAAGAAGGAAAGCAAGTAAACTCTGTATATGAAAGCAAAGAGCCTAGAAAGCTAAATCAAAATAGGAAATCTATTCGGCAGTAGTAAAAGGTTATGTACCTTACCTTTGTATTTGAAGATATTATTGTATATTGCATGTTTGGGCAATGATCTCATCTTGCAAATCATTCTATTTTATAATAGAAAATCCTAACATGGTTGAGGCTTCTAACAAGGCCTAGATTCCTTTAACCAGGAAAGAGACACTATATGTATGTAATAGACTTCTAATAGGGTCAACATCCTTAATCAGATACTTTTGATTAGTGGATCAGTTGTGGGTATCATCCCCACCAGGGTTTCCTCAAGAACAAACATTATGAGTTAATTTACTTTATTTCTATGCTTGTTATTCAGTTTGCTTAGTTTAGTTTGTTATGCAAACATCAAGTTAATTTGTTATATCCATAATTGGGAAAAAGTAAAAGTTTGTGAAGTACTGATTCAACCCCCCTCTTAGTATTTCCTATTTCTTACAATTGGTATCAGAGCCTAGTTACTCAGAACAAAGTTATTCGGAGTAATCCTAACAGCTTGAGTAAGATCGCTATGGATATGGATCAATTGTAGAAGAATCTTGAAGAAGCTCTTGAACAGATTGATATTCTTACTGAAGAAATAGATACTCTGTAAGGAAAATATGATGCGAAAAACTACATTGAGAAACTACAAGAAAAGATGGAAGATTTGAAATCAAAGAAAGAACCTAAAATTCAAGTCAAGGACTGTGATGAAGTTTCAAAATTGAAGAAATAAAATGAGATCCTTAAACATGAGTTGAAGATTGTAGATCTAAAGCTAAGTTTGAAAGATGAAAGAAACAAAGATGAATCAAATATGAAATCTGAGAATGCAGATCTAAAGTCTAAACTTAGTAAAGTGACATCTGAACTTGAGAAAGTAAATTTGCAGTATGCTGAACTTGAGAAGTACAATACAATTGTGAAAGGGGAATTGACTCAGTCTAAACAACATCTTGAGAAACTGTATTCCACTAGTGAAAAAATTGATGAACAAATGTCTTATTAGAAACCATCCTATGATAAAACTAGTCTTGGATATCTTGAAGAAAAGTTCCCTAAGAAGATTGAGCAATGCAAAGAACCAGATCCAAAAGACTCTGAGAGCATAGATGAAAAGAAGTCTGATGAAGCTAACAAATTAGAAGATATACCTAATCCACCTAAAGAAGATGAACCACCTAAAGATATGAGAAGAGAATTCAAAGGTAGATGTTTTTCTTGCAATTCTTTTGGAAACATGAAAAGAGATTGTACTGGTAAGAAATTTAAACCTATCTCTAGATATAGTTATAATTTTCATGGTTTTGGACATAGAGCTATTGATTGTAAGAAACCTAGATCTAATGATAACAATGGTAGTATAATGTTTAGAGATACTAACCCTGGAGATAAGAGACCTATTGGAGACATGAAAAAAAGGAATAGAGTTGTGTGTTATAGATGCAACAAGATTGGACATATTGCCAGAAATTAAAGATCACAAATGAGTCAGATAGGACTGAGATATGGAAACAATGGATTAGTTTTTCATACATGCAACAACTTTGGTCACCCAACAAAATTTTGCAGAATGAACAATATGAGAAACCCTAATCCTAGAAACTATACAAGGAGAAATGTGAGAAAAAATAACAGTCGGAGATGTTGTAGTAACTTGGAAGAAATTGAATTTTTTAAAGCCACAGATCAAGCGAGAACACTCAGTATACCAAGAAACTAGATAGGTGAAGTACCTAATAGTAAGTGTGAATCATTTCCTAATTCATCTCAAAGCACTTAAAGTAATTATTTCATGAATTATGTATTAGAGTAAAGCATTAGAATAGTGTAGAAGTTAGAATAGAATGAATTGAGTCTTGCAAAGTTAATATATACTAGTATATGATTAATTGAAGCTATGGTTAAGAGCGTGTGAATTTATATGAATGTATGCGAGTACATGGAAAGAATGAAGTTTTACAGGTAATCAGGAATAACTTTTTGGTATGAAGTGGAAAAGAAATTTAATGTGATGTTGGAATCTTGAAAGATTTGAAGGATAAAATCATATGACCAGTATTAGTTGATCATTCAAGTGATTACAAGTGTTAAAGAAAGCTAGTTAGTGGAGATTAAGAGAAGTTTGCAGGATTTGGTGAAGGATCTATGCAAAGCCCTAAATCGTGATTCTAAGGTATTTTGCTAAGTAATCACTATCAAGGAGTTGTTTTTTTATAAGAATCATGGATGCATCACTTTTTCACCACATCAAAGATTTAGTCAGACCTAGAATGGAAAAGGAACATGTAGAGCCTTTGGAAGAAGACCCTAGTTTAGCCTTGTCATCCATTCTAGATGGAGTTTTGCATTTGGAAGACATAAGAAGTTATCTGAAATGTAAGTTTGAGACCATAAGAGATGGTAACCCGATCAATGAAAACAATAAGATCTATAAACAAGACATGTCATACAAAGAAGGGTTTGAACATTTGAGTGAGATTGATATTATCAAGTATATACTTCATTATGAATTTCAAGATGATGAATGGACTAAGGTTATTTTGAGCAGAATTCACAATGGTAAGTTTTGGTTAGATGATAGAGCTATTGACATCACCAGAGATCTTATTCATGAGGTAACTAGCCTATCCAAATCTAGAGTGATTCCATTTAATGAGAAAAATGTTAAGAAAACAGTGTTAGACAACACCAAGTCATCATACAATGGAAGAGGAATTGTTATTAGTAAGATTGTACAAGATGATGTTAGATATGTATGCAAAATTTTGACTTCAAAGTTTTGTGCAAATTCTAGAGAAGATGATATGGTAGTTGGCATGGTACATGCAGCTTATCTTATGTGTGTTGAGAAAGTACAGGTAGACATGTGCGAAATCTTAAGAATTTAGTTGACAGAGAACCTTGAGAAGATCAAAAAAACTAAGAACTCACAGTTTATATTTTCATCTCTCGTCACATATATGTTTTTTCATTTGCTAAGAAGATTTCCATACACTATAGGAGAAGATTGGACCCCCAAAAATTATTAGACAATTCAATGAAATATGTGCACCTATTTTAGATAACATCAAGGGAGGTATGAAGACTAAATTATAGTGGAATGAACAAGTTGATGGAGGGTTTGAGACCTTGAAGAAGAGGATAGCTACCCAACCTATATTGGTACTTCCTAGATTTGAGAAACTATTTACTATTGAATGTGATGTCAATCACACTATCATTGGAGCAGTCCTATGTCACGAAGGAAGACCAATGGCCTTTCATAGTGAAAATCTAAGTGATGCAAAGAGAAGATACTCTTCCTATTATCTGGAGTTATATGCATTGGTGTAGGCATTAAGAAAATGGAGGCATTACCTCCTTCCTAAAGAATTTGTGGTTTACACTAACAATCCATCTTTGAGCTTCCTTAACTCACAAGATAAACTAAGTCATAAACATATAAAGTGGGTGGAGTATATGCAACCCTACACCTTTACCATCAAGCATAAGAAAGGAATCCAAAATAAGGTGGAAAATGCATTGAGAAGAAGATTACTAGAAGTCCAAGAAATCCAGTTAAAGGGCATTGGCATAGAAAGTTTTAGAGAATTGTATCTAGAATATGAGGACTTCTCAGCAGCTTACAAGGTGTGTAAAGACTTTCAAAATCATTTCCATGATGAGTACTCTGACTTTACTATTCAAGAAGGTCTTTGATTTATGGGAGGGAAACTCTGTGTACCTAGAGGTTCAATGAGAGAGAACCTAGTGCAAGAAAAACATAATGGGGCACTAAGTGGACATTTTTTTGTTCACAAGACCTTATAATTGGTTAAAAGATATTACTATTGGCCAAAGATGAATAGGGATATCCAGAGGTATGTAGAGACTTGTATAGTCTGTTAAAAGGCTAAGGGGAATTCATCTAATATAGGGTTGTATCAACCCCTTCCAATTCCAAATAGGCCTTGGGAGTGTCTCAGCATGGGCTTTGTAGTTGGACTTCCCAAGAAAAATCAAGGATTAGATAGTATCTTTCTAATTGTAGACAGGTTCAATAAGATGGCTCACTTTGTGCCATGTAAGACCACCCATGATGCATGCTACATAGAAAATATTTTCTTTAGAGAAGCAATGAGAATCCATGGTCTAACTTTAAGCATTGTATCAGATAAAAAATCAAAGTTTATGAGTCATTTCAAAAGACCTTATGGGAAAATCCAAGCACAAATATTTTCTTTAGCTCTGCATATCATCCACAAATAGATGGACAAAATGAGGTGGTTAATAGGAGCCAAGAGAAACTCTTAAGGTGTCTCACCAAAGAGTATGGACAAACATGGGATCAATTACTTGCTCAATCAGAGTTTTCTTACAATGACACCATCAATAGATCAACAGGTAAGAGACCCTTTGAAGTTGTCTATGGGATTAATCCCAAGGGTATATGTTAGCTTAGATACCTTGGAAATAGTGCAGAGAAGAGTGGTTATGCTAAAGATTTTTCGCATTCTATGAGAGAGGTCCATGATAGGGAAGTATTAGAAGCAATGATGGTGCACACAATTTGGGATTCTGGTGTGTCATAACTAGGGAAATGGATCTCTTCCACTAGGAAGTCATAGCAAAATTGGTTCTCTTCCAATTGTATCATTGAGATTAAGATAGCCATAACATTTGTTTCTCTATTCTCTACATGTGGTAGCTGTTGGAAGGTGATGAACACAAAGTATTTCTTTAAATCCTCAATCATGCACTTATATGGAAAGATCTCATATTTAGTTTGATATTCATCATTGACTTGATTGATCACAAGTTGAGAATCACTATAGACATGAAGTTCTTCAATCTTTCATTCAATGGCCAATTTGAGTCCATTAGCCAAACCTTCATATTTTGCCACATTTTTGGTGCATGGGAAGATCATTTTATAAGCCTTGGAAATTTTATATCCTTGAGGAGAAATGAACAAGACTCCTACACCTACACCTTGATACATGAACAAACTATCAAAGTACATTTTCCAAGGATGATACATTAAGTGTATAATAGACTCATCAAGAAATTCAACAATGAGAGGTTGTGTATCTTGTAAAGGTGCATCTACTAATTGATCTTCCAAGACTTTCCT
Organism: Chamaecyparis obtusa; assembly: GCA_027943335.1. Classification (NCBI taxonomy): domain Eukaryota; kingdom Viridiplantae; phylum Streptophyta; class Pinopsida; order Cupressales; family Cupressaceae; genus Chamaecyparis; species Chamaecyparis obtusa. Next base: position 1,887,770 of record BSBK01003234.1, on the reverse strand, counting down.
TTTGATTTCCTTTTGATCAGTATATGTGATGTCAAACTTGCTAAGCATCATCACCTACTTAGAAAATTGTCTAGTTAATGTTGCTTTGCCTAGTAAGTACTTGAGAGGATCAATTTTTGTAATCATCTATGTAGAGTAATCCAACATATAGTGTTTGAACTTTTGAGAATCAAACACTATTGCTAGACAAGCCTTCTCGATAACTGTTGTTACTTGTTAGCTAAAAGATTTTTCCCTTTTTCTTTAATTGAATAAAAATAACTCAATTGACTCTATGTTACCTAATTAGGATGAAATCTATCAACAACAATTGGGATTTGTCATAATGATCATATCCCTCTACATGTGGGTGTAGCTCCCTCTAAAATAATCTTCAATTAGCTCTTCAATAACTGAATCAAGAAATTGAATGAATGATACTTTTGACCTGAAAGTATCAAAGACTACGACATTCATACATAAGCATTATATGAATCTCATAAATGTAGCTTAGAATAAAACCAAATAGACCGACCCAATAGACTTATCTATATGATTGCAAAGAGAAGAATTATTGAAAATTTACTTGAATCACAATCATAGTTCAAAGTAATATAGAATCATATTACAATCACAAATGAACCCCAACTAAAGTTACATTCATGCACTCAAAATGAACACATTTAAAGCTACAATATATACTCAGATTAATCACTAGACTAAAATATACTTTAAACCTTAAAGTTTTTTCAAGTTTCTAAAAATAACAAGTATCTTACTAAGTACTCAAAAATCAAAATTTGGCCAACCCTTATTGAGTCATAATAAGCCCTTAAAATAGCCCCTAGGCATAACTATTTTTCAGATGAGTCTTAACTAAAAAAATTTAAAACAGACTTTTGTCCATGATTTTAGCAAAAATAGACTTTTTTAACCAATGATCCAATAACAAAAAATACATGTAAATTCAACAAGAAGCTAGAATCTCATACCATGTTCAAGCTGGAGGTTAGGTATAGGGTGATGTGGTACTATTGGAAATTGTAGAGACATCATGTGTCTTGTACCATTCTAGGTGTGCGATGGACAAACTTACTACAGTTTGATGGTTTGTGGGACTCCTCTATGAGCAATTCTTTCTTTCCAAACTTTCTTCTCTTTTCGAACTTGGGTGACTTTATTTTTATGAGTCTCAAGCTGATCCAATAAAATAATGAGCATAGACTCAATTTTAGCTATCTTGGAAAAGTCTTTAGCCATCAGAGTCTTAGCTTATTTGGTGGTGATTATATACAGTTTATCTATCTTCTTTGAACAACTGAATCTCGATACACCTAAGATCATCACTCATCATCCTAATTAATGCATTTAATTCCTTTAAAAGTTTTGTGATCTCCTCTATGGCCTGTTTGATTATAGAAGTCATCCATTCCAAATGTTCCTTTGATACATTCAAACTTTCATCATCAAGGTCCAAAATAGGTTTCTCTCCTAAAAATTTCATTATGCCATATTTCTGAACATCTATCACCTGAGAAATCACAACAAACCATTGAAGTATTTCTTTGTCCCATGAGCTTATTTTTGTTTCAAGACTAGACTTAGCAACCATTGCTTCTTCATATATTTTACTCAATTTTGTTATGTAATCAGTTCCTTCATTGATAATGAAATCTAGCTAGTCTGCATAAGCTTCCATAATCATCCTATTGCATTGAATTTGATTTCATGGTTTGATTGTCAAGTGACTTAGGATTGAAGGTCAAGTAGAGATTGGAGGTAGGTACCATGTCCAGATTCTAGGCGGAGTAGATGTAATTTTCCATTTTCCTTAAGACCAGTTTTATTTCTCTTTTCTCTTTTCTCTTTCTCATCTTTTTAGGTCCTGGTAATTATCTTCTTCGTAGAAGATTCCAAGTGCTTAACATTAGCTGCTCAAGTGGCCTCCCCCAAATCTACCCCTTATATTTTAAAATCATTTGTTGTAACTTATTTAGTATTTTTATAAGTGGTAGGAATGATGACTTCTATAAAATAGTGCCTTGTCTTATCATCTATATCGATTATCACCTCCATCTTTGGCTTCTTAGTCTTTATCTCCTACCCCAAACATTTTCTGACCATATCATTGTCTGTAAATTATATTGGTACAATCTTCCTTTTTTTTGTTTATTGAGGATTCCAACCACTTGGGTGCACTTTGTGTCTCTTTAACAGGGGATGTCTATAGAAAATTCTATTCAACTTTTAAAGTGTTATGGATAGATTGAACCTCTTTAGTATTATCACCTCCATCTTTCAAATCATCTTCATCTAAAACAATATGTCTTTTGTCTTCCATGGTTGCCAACACTTCTTCTGTTGGACCCAATTCTGCAAATTCTTTATACTCTGTAGCTTTCTTCTATCTTTTGATCTAGGACCTGGTGGTTCTAACAAGAGAGGAAGTCATGATTGTAGTTTTAGTTTTCCTAGATGGATTCTTTTTGGACTTTGTGCTACCTGCAACATCAAGATCAATAATAACATTAGAAGGAGGATTCATAGCCTAGGAAATAAAGGTATCATGGGGTTCTTCAAAGACTCTCACTTCTTCCATATGAAGTTTTTCTAATCTAAATTCCCTTAACTATTTCTTTGTTCTTCTTATCACATTGAAGTTCCTAGCTTGTAAATTTTCCTCTCCCATTTTCTCCAATCAATTTTAGGAAGGGGCTCTTCCTACACTCCAGTGAGGAAATTAGGATCTAACGCCTCCTCACCATCCTTTTCTTCAACAACTTTGATATTGATAGGTAATCTCATATAAATAATCTATCTCAAAGTGAAACGAGACCATACCCTTCTCCTTACTTTGAATTAATCTTCACAATATTCCCAGTAATATTCTAGTTGGGGAATATATCTGAATCCCTCCTTCATGTTCAGATAAGATGTTGTAAAAAAATTTCTATCAAACTTAGATATGGCAATATAAGTTTTGAGATTCAACTTTTTAATCTATGTTTCTAAGTTCAAAGCGTCAAAAACATACTTACAGGAATAATGACCCAATTCAATAGGAGAGGTTACACCAGAGGGAGCCTTTCCTTTTAGATGCTTGTTAATGTGCATCAATTATCTACATACTTCAGAGAGGACTAAATTATCCAATACATACCTTGGCAATTTTAGTGGTTCATCCTCAAAGCCTCCAACTCTTATGTATGTGAATCTTGTAAACTGGATAAAATAGCTGTCATATGTACTGATTAATTGAACCACCTCCTATGATAATCTTTTATTCAGTTTCCCCTAAAGTTCAAAAACCAGACGAGCAAAAAATATATCATTTACCCTCTTAAAATTCTCAGAGCATTTTTGCAATTGAAGGAGTGGGTGATATTCATATATTTTCATTTTTGGGACTAAGGGTTCATGTGGAAGCCCTACCCACTCTCTAGTGCAAGCTAACAAGTAGAAAAGGAAAGAGGACATGTAGAAACCTCTCATTCTAGTGAAATTCGCTAACCCTTCATGCAAATTTTATACAATAAGCTCACCCCAATCCATAAATTTCTCCCCCTTTAGCAATATTTGAATATAGAAAAACATCCAGTACTTCCAGTGAAATGTATGTTGATTACATTTTACCCTATTCAAAAAAATTACCAAATCCCTAACCTCGGGTATAAAATGTTCACGAGTCAAGGGGCGCAGAAGTTGTGAGCCACCCTTGTACATTTTGCATAGCCAATGTCACACAATGGTACTCTGATACTGTTTCTTCTTCTCTGAGAAAAATGAGTAATACTTATTGTCTAGGCTTCATATGGCTCTTTGTTAGGGATTCCCATAGCATCCATAATGGTCCCTCTCTCTATTTTTACCAATTCTTCTCTAGAAACCTTACAAATACACCTTTCATTTCTGTCATAGCGGTTCATGCACTCTAGTACTAATTTGGGGCAAGGGATTATGGTGGGCAAAGTTATCGCTTCTATCAATCCACTTCTGTTGGCCATGTCTACCATTGAACCTTCTTTTGGGTCTTTAAACCTTTCTAAAATTTCTTCTATGGTCACATGTAGAAGAGATGTATCCCCCATTTTTTAAATTGAACTAACTAGGATAGAGGTGCACCCTAACTTGGGTACAGATGGTTTATTGTAGGTCATCTTTATTTTACTATGAAATTATCATAAACAAAAATAGGAAATTATCTAAATAGGGAATTTCCAAAATCTTTAACAAATGGAAAAATTCAGCAAAGTCAGGGTTTTAATAAAACTCACCAGAATTCATCCAAATTGTCACTCCTAAGCACAACTGCAATTTCCTTTAGCCTCCTATTTCTCTAAGCTTAAAATAACTTAGCATCTAAGGGAAAGAAAACTAGCCTTCTTTTTAAATAAGAGTGGTGATTTTGCCTAATTCTTCAGCACGCTTGAGCATTAACAAAAACCACACAAATTAATGATGAAAAGACATTGCGACTGACATCACATTAATTCATGGTCATTTCAAACCACTTAAGTTTGACCCCTCATGACTAATTTTCTAAAAAAAAGAATTTTAGATTTTGAAATGCCTAGAACATTCTTTATCCTTACTCATTTATTTTCATATATGGCCATAGAGAATTTGAATCTACCACACACCTTCGCTGATCTTTACATTTTGAACTTTGAACCAAGAGAAATAAGAAGTTCAAAGTTCAAATTCAAATTTGTTTGGACTAGACTCTCAACACATAAACGTGATGACTTCTTTGATTTCTTTAGACCAAAAGACTTTCGCTTGCTCTTTTTAATTTTTGAACTTTAAAATTTGAACCAAACTAGAAGAGGTTCAAGGTTCAAATTAAAATTTTTAAAAATACCTCCTCGGGATGACTGAGCCAAATTGAAGCCGTAAAAGCAAATACGTGCAAGTAAAAAATGAACTCGAGGTTTTGAACTAAGAATTTTTTCAAATTGAAGGTTCAAAAAGAATAAAACCACTACTCGAGAAAGAAATAGAAGAAAAATTACTTGACGCCAACAAAAAATGATGTGATAACATTGGCTCCAGCTAGGGACCTGGACTGTTAAGGATAAGGGATGAATCCTAGGGTCTTTGGTTTTGTAATTGGGCTACAGAGTTAGATGGAACAAACTTTACACAACAAAACTTCCTAGAACCTAAGCAAAACAAAATAATATGTACAAGGGGAAACTTTTAAAGAACTTACATTTGATATAGCTTCAAGTCCTGGCCATTAAAGAACGTGGGCATTGGGGTACCATAAAGATATTGTAGCTTGAATAAATTGGGTCTGAGCACTTCACTGATTACAAAGAGGACTTTCCATAAAGATACAAATTTATAATGAGCACCCTTAGGTTCTTTGTGCTTGTCCCAAAGTAGAACATGATCATCTTTCATAAATTTTATGGGCCTAACTTTTTTTTAATCAAAAATCTATTTTACTCTGGCTTGGTGTTTTGTGATATGATCAACAAGACATTCTCACTTTTCTTGTATTCTTGACAAGTACATAATCCTTTTCTCCAATGCATTTTGAAAGATTATTTCTTCAATTAACTTTTGCAACTTATCCGTAGATAATTCTAACGGCAGAGACAATTGAGCTTCTACACCGTACACCAACTCAAATGGGGTCATCCTAATTTCTCTTTTGGGAAAGGACTTATTTTCCCACAATGTCTCATAAAGATTTTTATGCTAGTCTTTAGAAATATCTCTTACCAACTTCTTCATGATATTAATTAGGTTTTTGTTGCTCAATTCAGCTTGACCATTACCTTGCAAGTAATAATCTAAGGCATGCGAAAGAGTAATTTTGTGATCATAGCAGAAAATATGTAGTTCTTCTGAGGATAAATTTGTTGCATTATCGACTACTATCTTCTGCGATGCACCAAATATCACTAGAATATAATTTTTTAGAAAATTGTCGAGTATTGTTGAAGTGGTTCTTTTCACCAGGATGGCTTCGACCCATTTTGTAAAATAGACCAGTTGAAGTCAAGATATGGGTATGCCATGTAGACGAAGGATGATTCAAAGGTCCTATGAAGTCAAGGCCCCACTATTGAAATGGTTCTTCAATAATAACTTGTCTCAGTGGTAAGGCTATCAATTGTGGTTTCTCGGTGAATAACTCACACTTCTCACACTTAGAAACCCACTTGTATCCATCCTTGAACATACCTGACCAGTAGTAACAATTCCTCAAAATTTTAAAAGTTGTCACTATTGATGAAAGATGTCCTCCACATGCTTCTTTGTGAAAAGATTTTAATAACCTGTCTTGTTGCTCCTTTCCCATGTACTTAAGGAACATGTCATGAAGTCCTTTTTTGTAAAGTATGCTATCAACAATTACATATTTAGCTGCTTTAAGTTTTAGGTTACGCTTCTCCTTTGAATTCAAATGTTCTAGGAATTTTTCGTATATCAAATAGTGTGCCACTTCAGAAAACTAGGTATCTGTTAGGCCAACCAGAAGTGTTAGGGGAAACTCATTCTTCTCTTCTTTATTTTTTTCTAGCAACTTACACAAACCCATCCTTCAGACCAATTTTGTAGGTGTGATATCCAAATGAAATTCTTGAATTTTGGCTATCCAAGTGGCTCTATTATTCACTCCAACTTCTTTTTGTGTAAGAATGCTTTTTGCAGTAGTACTCGATACATACACCTTAGAATGAGAGTGTAAAATGTAGTATTTGAACTGCTTAACTGCTGTGACTATCAAGAATGCCTATTTTTCTGCAAGAGAATAATTCAACTCATGTTTCTTCAACAAAATACTCATAAAAGAAATCAGGACCTCTTCCTCCTCACTTTTCTGCATCAAAATACCCAATAATGAGTGATCTGAAGTATGACAATAAATGATAAAGTCTTTTTTGAAATCAAGATGAATTAATGTTGGGGCTTTAAAAATTGCTTTCTTAACAACTTCAAAAGCGTTAGTGGCTTCATCATTCCATCTAAAAGTCTTCTTTTTACTCATTAGGTTCATGAGGGATCTTGTAGTCTCCGCACAGTCTGGGACAAACTTTCTAAGAAAATTTACTTGACTGAAAAATGATTTCACCTTGGTTCTATTGGATGACAAGGTGAATTATTGGATTGCAATTACATATTTAGTGTCTACACATATTCCTTCTTTGGACACAATATGGCCCAAGAGCCTACCTTCAATGACAACAAAAACTATTGTTTTAGGATTTAAAGAAATCCCATTTTTTTAACTCATTTTCAATACATGCTATAAATCCTTGAGATGATTCCTTCTCTTGGAGGAAACTGTCAAGTCATATAGATAAATAACGATAATTTTATTCCTTAGATGACTAAAATTGGCATTCATGGCTCATTCAAAGGTACCAACTATAATAAAATGTACCCCAAGGTGTTGTGAAAGTCATTTTATGTTGGTCTTCTTCAACTACTCTTATCTAGTTATAACCAAAAAATCCATCCAATAATGACATCATCTCTGATCCTGCCACTATCTACAAGATGTGATCCATTACTGGGAGGGGATAATTATCCTTCAAACTTGTCTGATTGAGATTATAGAAGTCCACACATATGCATATTTCCCCATTCTTTTTCCACACTGGTACAATATTTTCTACCCATGTAGAATGGTGGATTGGGTAGATAATACAAGCCTTCAACATCTTGTCAACCTCCCTGAAAATAGCATCAACTACCTTAGGATTGTAGTTTCTTATTTTTTGCTTAAAAGTGTTAGTTCCTAGTTTGAGTGGTATATGATACTGCACTTGACCTTGATTAAAATTTTTTAGGTCACCATAAGACCTGGCAAATACATCTTTATAGGATTTGAGTAATCGAGTAAATCTTTACCTTTTCTTAAGTGTACAAAAAACCCCCAAATTCACCAATTTGGGATCAAATTTTGTTAGGAATAAATGTTGAATATATCCTATGGGAGTATTAGCAGCCATTCTATAGAAGTTTTTGTTGCATTCATGAATGTGATTGTCACTGATGTCAATACAGTGATTTACTGAAGATTAGCATAGGAGCAAACAGTGTTTGGATTAACGCATGTGGGATATTAGAGATCAAGATATGTGATGTTTAGGACTTACTCTATGATGTGTCATATTTTCATGGTTAAGAGCGTAGATAGTAATTCATTTATTCATGGAAGTTATGAGCATTTCAGTGGAAGCAATATTCAGACAGTGTTCCTGAGTAGCAGTTTGTGGAAATCAGATGAAATCTCCTAATCAGGATGGAATCTGGTTATGTGTAGTTAGAGAGAAATTGAATACATGTTGGTAGTGATGTGGACAACAACACAAACTTTGAGGTTGCACGAGTGAAGAGTTATTCTAATTTAAAGCTGACAGTTTTGTGTAATTTTGATGTAATGTGTGGAAACTTTTATTTTGTAATTTGGTTGCCGACTCATTTGTAATTACTTGAGTGTGGTATAAAGGAAGGAATGTTTTCCTTGTTTTAATGTAGTAATGAAAGAGTGAATGAAATTTTGAAATTGAATTTGTGGAAAGAGGATATGTGAGGTACATAGATCTAAAATTGAGATCTGGTGTAGCAGTGACTGTGGTTTGGCACAGTCAAAGAAAACGTAACATATTATTGAGATCAGTAATATTTTGATATTATTCTATTGAATAATCTAGAGATCAGTTCGATAATTTTTTCACTAATCTTTCCATTGAAGCTATTTGGGCAGTGGGTCCTTCTGTCTTCCATAACTCCTAACAGGGTTAGAATCTTTTAGCAGGGATTCATATGTACTAAATGTATTTCATAAGACTCCTAATAGATTCCATCCTTTCACAAGGAACTTTCATATTAGTGCATCTTTTGTGGGCATCATTCCCACTAGGGTTTACTCTTTGATCAAGAGGTTCCCTAGTCAACATATCTTGTGTCATTACGTTATTGTGTATGGATATCTTTCTATGGTTTTTGCTTCCATTTCTTATATGGTTAAAATCTATTGAAGTTGATAAAGGTTATAATTATCTGATAATTGATTCACCCCCCCTCTAAGTTATCTCGGTGGACTTTACTTCTAACAGTTGGTATCAAAGCAGCAGGTCCTTGAAACAAAATTTTAACAATTTAAGGAGATCCATGGTGAATTTCAAGAAAGAAAGCCCTAAGTTTGATGGAGTGAATTTTGACAGCTGGAAAGAAAAGATGAAGACACATCTACTGTGTTTAGGACCAGGTTATTGATTGATTACTAAGAATGAGAAGACTATCATTGATGAGGATAATATTGAAACATGTACTAATTATGAAAGAGATCTATTCATACAACATACTTGCTAGAGAAGCACTTTTGTCAGCCCTTCTAGAGAATGAGTACAGTTAGGTAAAATATTTGAAAATATCTCATGAAATTTGGATAGCTTTACACTCTACTTTTGAAGGTGATGAACATGCAAATAAACTCAGATTACATAATTGGATATGTGCATTTGAAGATATAAGAATGATGGAAGATGAATCTGTTGGAAGCTATATTGGTAGAATGTCAGAGATTGTTGTAGGTATAAACTCTTGTGGAGGAACAAAGATAGAGAATGAAGTGATATGGAAAATTCTAAGGACATTGACTCCTACATTTAAGTAGACAACACAGATTATTGAACAAGTTATACCTTGTACTATGAACTTTACAAGAGAGATTCTTCTTGGAAGATTGGAAGCAGCAAAAATGAACCTGAGGTTATTAGGAGACTTACCTAGAATGGAGACAGCATTCATTACTCTTAGTGTTCACCCTAATTTGTCAAGAAGCATCAGTGTGAGTGGAGATTATGCTGGTAGAAGAAAATCTAGAAATGAAGAAGACAGGAAGATTGAAGAAGGTATTGCCTTGCTTGTGAAGAGAGAACCAAATGGTAAGAAAATTTTTTAATGTTGGACATGTCAAGAATATGGTCATTTTGAATCTAAATGTCCTAAGAGAGTTAAGAAGTAAAAAAAAAAATTTAAGCCTAGAAGATCTAAGGAATGTTATTATGCTAATGATGAAGAACTTGAAGCTAGTATAGAGAGAACCTTAAGTGAAAGTGATACTGAGAATAATGATGATATAGGATTTGTATCAATTAAAGAAGAAAATCCTGAAACAAAGGTTGAGGAAGAAAAAGCTCTAGTTTCTTAAGTGAAAAGAAATTTGATTGGATTATAGATAGTGATTGTTCACATCATATGACTGGAGACATGAAAAAGTTTATAAAGTTTAACAATTATGATGGAGGAGTTGTTAGAGTTGGAAACAATGCACCTTGTTTGATTAAAGGTATAGGATCTATTACTCTTGATGGAAATAATAATATTGATGATGTTTACTTTGTGGATGGTTTGAAACATAATATTTTGAGTGTTGGATAGTTAGTTGATAAGGGATATCAAGTTTGGTTTACTGAGAAAACTTGTGTGATAAAAGACAAAGATGGAAATTTGATTGGTACTGGATCTAGAACCAGAGGTAATATATTTCAATTGAATCCTACTGAGATGACATGTTTGATTTCTAAGATTGATGACAGCTGGTTATGGCATAGAAAATTTTGTCACATAAACTTTGATAACATTGTGAAAGTAAGTACTACTCTTGAGTAAGAGATTTGCCTAAAATTATGAAGCCTACTAACATGATGTGCAAGGAATGTGTGATGGCTAGATAGAAGAGAAGCTCATTTCCCAACAAGAAGTTTACAATAGAAAAGAAGTTGGAGATTGTTCATACAGACTTGAGCAGTCCTTCAAGGACTAGAGGATTCTATGGAGAAAGGTATTTTATGATTCTTGTTGATGACTTTACAAGAATGATGTGGATTGCATTTCTTAAAGAAAAATTTGAAGCATTTGATAAGTTTAAGATCATTAAGAATAAAGTTGAGAATGAATTTGGAATGAAGATTAAATGTTTGAAATCAGATAGAGGTGGAGAATTTACTTCTAGAGAATTTAACACCTTTTGTGAAGTGAATGGTATTAAGAGACAATTTTCAGCCCCTAGGACACCTGAACAAAATGGTATTGTAGAAAGAAGAAATAGATCAGTTACTGAAGCTACAAGAGCTATGTTATTTGAGAATGACTTAGCAAAGATATTCTAGAGAGAAGCAGTGAACACAACAGTGTCTACAATGAATAGAGTACAAATCAGAGTAGACACGGACAAGACACCCTATGAACTATGGTTTGGACATGCACCCTCAGTCAAGTATTTTAGAATTTTTGGAAGAAAATGTTATATAAAGAGAGATGATGACATTGGAAAGTTTGATCCTAGAAGTGATGAAGGTATATTTCTTGGATATTCTTTGAAAAGAAAAGCTTATAGATGTTACAATAAGAGAACTAAGACTATTGTTGAGAGTGCAAATGTTAAAGTTGATGAAAAGTTCAAAATTCAGGAAAGAATGCTTGATTATGAATCAAATAAAGGAACTCATCCTAGATCTAACATTGAGACTACTAAATTATTCTATGAAACTAATAGTGATTTGTTGAATGAAAGCCACAGTGAGATCATTGAAGAACTAACACCTAAAGTGAGATCTGAGAAAGTGACACCTAACAAGAATTTATCAAGGAATCATCCTATTGAGTAGATTATTGGAAGCATAGACAGAGGAGTTCTAACTCAAAATAAGTTACAAGAGTAGTTATGTTTGATTTCTCAAATTGAACCTAAATCTACTAGTGAAGGTTGTGAAGATGAACATTAGATTAAAGCTATGAAAGAAGAACTAGATCAGATTGAAAAGAACAAAACATGGGAATTGGTCCCTAAACCTAAAGGTAAGAATGTTATAGGAACAAAATGGGTATTCAAAAACAAGATGAATGAATAAGAAGTAGTAAGGAACAAAGAAAGATTGGTATGTAAAGGATACTCACAGCAAGAAGGGATTGACTATGAAGAAAATTTTGCACCAGTAGCAAGAATTGAAGCAATAAGAATATTTTTGGCTTATGCAGCTTACAAGAAGTTCAAAGTATACCAGATGGATGTAAAGTCAGCATTTCTGAATGGAGAGTTGGAAGAAGAAGTCTACATTGAGCAACCTGAAGGTTTTCCTTTAACTCAAGAAGGAGACATGGTATGTAAATTGAAGAAAGCTTTATATGGACTAAAGCAAGCACCTAGAACTTGGTATGCAAGATTGGACAAGTATTTGATAAAATTAGGATTTACAAAAGGAACAGCTGATAGCAACCTATACACAAAACAAATTGAAAATGGTTTGTTGGTTGTAGTTATTTTTGTTGATGATATCATTTTTGGAGGAGAAGATGAAGCCAGTGATAAATTTGCAGATGAAATGAAGACTAAATTTGAAATGAGTATGATTGGTGAAATGAAATATTTTTTGGGATTGCAGATAATATAGAACAGTGATGGTATCTTTGTAAGTCAGACAAAGTACTTGAATGATTTGTTAAAGATATTTGGAATGGAGAACTGTAAACTAGTTGGAACACCTATGGTAATTGGACATAAGTTATATAGCATAGATGAGCCTCCTATAGTGGAATAGAAAAAATACAAATCTATGATTGGAGGATTGTAGTACTTGACACATACAAGATCTGATATAGCACATTTAGTTAGAATTGTAGCAAGATTTCAAGCTGAACCTAGAGAATCACATTATGCAAAAGTGAAGAGGATACTGAGATATTTAAGAGGCACAATTGCATATGGATTGTGGTATGAAAAATTTGATGATTTTACCCTATGTGAATATATAGATGTTGATTGGGGGAGGCAGTGTTGATGATAAAAAGAGCACTAGTGGTGGAGCATTTTTCATTGGAGGAAGATTGGTTTCTTGGCTAAGAAAGAAGCATAATTGTATTTCATAAAGCACAGTAGAAGCATAATATGTAGCAGTAGAAAAAAATTGTAACCAAATAATTTGGATGAATAAAATTGATGTAGGAGCATCCTGGGTGTAAGAGCAATCTTGCATCACCCAAAAAAAAAAAAAATTTATTTTTATATTCAATAAGGACTATTTTGTGCAGAGCTGCTATTTATGGAAAGTTACTATTTTTGGTAATTTTTGTATGTGCTTAGAATGATCTGATTTCTTTCTTGGAGGTTCATTTTGGTCACATAAGTCTACCAATAAAGTTTCATTTCCAGATCAAGTGTATATTGGAAGATATTGAAGATTTTCGGTATTGGCAGCAAGGTATAAAAACTTTGAACTCAGTTTTGAAGGCTTTAGAGGTCTCAGATGAGGTCAAAAATTTGGGTGATAAACACTAGCATGGATCAAGCTTGTAGAGCGCTTCGTGGCATTTCTGAAATGGGGTTATAATAGCCGATCGGTTCAACTGGTGATGACTTATGGTCTTCGGAAGTTGGGCCACCTGAATTGGCAGAAAATAATTTTCTTCAAAAATTTTGTTCGGGTTTCAAAGGTTATCTTGAGCTGACTATGATATAATAAAATGTAAAAATAAAATAATTCTAAGTTTGGTCGGCCTTATTGGCTAAAATTCTAGAACCTTCCCAGGCGATGGAAAATTGCCTATATAAGGAAGGCTGTATTATTGTCTTAGGCAGTTCAGAATAGTTCTGGGTAGTAGATCGGGGTAATAGTTCGAGGCTTTGTCCTATAGAATATTGTAAGGGAATGCCCATGTGGCTTTGCATGTTGTAATTCTGAAAATTTGTAATTCCACATTTGTGGAGATAATAAGAAGCCAATTTTCTATTCTTGCATATTATTGTTGTTGTTTCTCTATGTCTGTTATGTGTTTATGGTATTAAGGAGAGCACCCTTCATCAAGTGGTATCAGAGAAGGTTTTCTTGAGTGTGTAAATAGATCACTGACTATGAGGCAGTTTGCACCAGGACCGTGGTTAGGGTTTTAGCGCGCATCGCGAAAATGCCTCCATGAAGAGAATGTGGCGGAAGAGCTGGTGCTGTGACACCTGAGGTTAGAGAGCTACAGAGACAAGTGCGAGTATTGCAATAAGAGATTCACAGAGGAATGAATCTTAATGTCAGAGATGAAAGCGAGGATGAAGCCGAAGAAGAATATCAAGAAGGAGAAGTCGAAATTGTGAACCAGGAGGAAGAAAGACTTTTTTGGGTCATTTCCAAGATTGGGAAAAGACCTAAGATTGAGGTTCCTACATTTTCTAGAAATCTTAACCCAGAAGAATTGATCGACTGAATCAATGAATGTGAGGAATATTTTGAGTATGAAGATGTTGAGGATCCTGATAGGGTCAAATTTGCGAAGGCTAGACTGAAAGGTCATGCGAAGATATGGTGGCAAGAGATTCAGTTGGAGCGAAATAGAAGGGGAAAGGAGAAAATCATGAGATGGGATTGGATGGTGGATATATTGAAGCGACAGTTCATTCCTGTTGATTATGAGCTTGACCTACTGAAGAAAATACAGAGTTTGAAGCAAGTAGGAAGATCTGTTCAGGAGTATATAGAGGACTTCTATCAACTTCTCATCAGAACAGGCCATGCAGAAGCTGATAAGGAGAAAGTTTCCTGATACCTTAATGGGTTAAGGCCAAGCATTCAGGAGGAGCTGAATCTGGTTTCAATGAACAGTATTGAAGAGGCATACCAGTTTGCCCTAAAAGTAGAGGAAAAGCTGAACAAGAAGTTTGAGAGCAGACAAAATGGAAGAGGTCACGGTGGACGATCTGGTGGACAGTCATATGGTGGCCAAAATGAAGATCCAAAAAAGAAGGATGAGGCCAGTAGCAGTCAGAATTAGTGAGGAAATAATTTCAATCACTTCCAGGATCAGAATAATAGAGATCAGAGAGGAAGAGGAAGAGAACAAGGATCTGGAAGAGGTGGCTTCCGTGGAACATGTTTTCACTGTGGAGAAGAAGGTCATAGGGCATTTGAATGTCCTCAGTGCCAAGGCAGAATAGAAAGGAGAAATGAAGGCTAGGCCAGAGTTGCACATGTAAATGAAAATGCCAGATCATCAAATTTTGAAGATGCTGAAAGAGGAGAAACATTGATTAATAGAAGAGTCATGTTGAGTGGTGATAATGAACCTGAGCAAAGGAGGAGCCTGTTTCACACCAGGTGCAAGTGTGAAGGTAAATGTTGTGATGTGATTATTGATAATGGAAGCACTGACAATTTGGTGTCAGAAGAGATGGTGGAAAAGTTGAAGCTCAAGAGATAGAAACACCCACATCCATATCGGATTGCCTGGGTACAGGATGACCACAAGGTCATGGTCAATGAACAATGCCTGGTGAAGTTCAAGATTAGCAGATACCAAGATGAGGTATTGTGTGATATCATATCTATGGATGCATGTCATATGTTGTTGGGTAGACCATGGCAGTTTGACAGATGTGTTGTACATGATGGCCGTGCGAATACCTATTCCCTGACAAAGGATGGAGTGCGACATAAACTAAAACCATTGAAGGAGACTGAAGAAAAGGTATGTGGTAATGCAAGGATAACTTTTGTTGATGGAAGAAATTTCTTAGATGGTATGAGGCATGAGCATGTATGTTTTGCTTTAATTCCAAAAGCTGGTGAAGAGGAAGTAGAAGATGTTCCTGTAGAAGTTGCAAGTTTGTTGAATGAGTTTCAGGATATTATATCTGATAATGTGCCTGATGGATTACCACCAGTCAAGAAGATCAATCATCAGATGGACCTGATCCCAGGAGCGAGTTTGCCGAATAAGGTAGCACACAGAATGACACCTGCAGAAAGTGAGGAGTTGTACAGACAAGTACATGAGTTGTTACAGAAAAGATTGATCCATGAGAGCTTGAGTCCTTGTATTGTACCAGTGGTATTAGCACCAAAGAAGAATGGAGAATGGAGGATGTGTACAAATTCTATAGCAATAAACAAGATCACAATCAAGTACAGGTTTCTATTGCCATGAATGGATGATATTATGGACTGTTTGAGTGGAGCTATGTATTTTTTAAAGACAGATCTGAAAAGTGGATATCATCAGATTCAGATCAGAGAAGGAGATGAATGGAAGACTACCTTCAAGACAAAAGAAGGACTATATCAGTGGTTAGTCATGCCTTTTGGGCTAACCAATGCACCAAGCACTTTCATGCGGCTTATGAATGAGGTCCTGAAAATTTTTTTGGGTAAGTTTGTCATTGTTTACCTAGATGGTATTTTGATTTTTAGCAAGACATTGGAGGAACATATGATGCATATTCGTATGGTGTTTGAGAAGTTGAGAGATGAGAAATTGTTGATTAATTTGAAGAAGTGCAGTTTTGTGAAGAAAGAGTTAGTGTATTTGGAATTTGTAGTTTCAGCAGAAGGTCTAAAAATAGACCCAGAGAAGGTACAGGCTATCCTTGAATGGCCTACTTCAAGGAGTGCTACCGAGGTAAGATCTTTTCATGGCCTAGCTAGCTTTTATAGAAAGTTTATCAAAAATTTTAGCAGTATTTGTGGTTCCTTGACTAAGACAATGAGAGGGGATAGAAAAGAGTTTAAGTGGACTAAAGGGGCAGAAAAGAGTTTTCAATTGTTGAAACAAAAAGTTACAGAACAACCTATTTTAACACTTCCAGATTTTAATAAGGTGTTTCAAGTAGATTGTGATGCTAGTGGTACTGCAATAGGAGCTATTATGAGCCAAGAAGGTAAACCTATTGCATATTTCAGTGAGAAGTTAAATGATACCAAGAGGAAGTATTCTGTTTATGATCAGGAATTTTATGCTATAGTTCAGGCATTAAAGAAGTGGAGACATTATCTGCTTCCTAAGGAGTTTGTTTTGTATATTGATCATCAAGCTTTGCAATATTTGAATAGTTAAGAAAAATTAAATCAAAGGCATTTGAAATGGGTTGAGTTTTTGTAGAGTTATACATTTGTTTTGAAACACAGAAGTGGAAAGTCTAACAGGGTTGTAGATGCTCTTAGCAAAAGGCAACTATTGCTGACAGAAATGCAGATTGAAGTAGTTGGGTTCAAGGAACTCAAGAATTTGTATCCAGAGGATCTTGATTTTGGTGAAGCTTGGAAAGCTTGTACAAAACCTGTTACTCTAGACAGGATGAAATGGTTGGATTTCATCATCTAGGATGATATGCTATTCAAAGGGAGTCAGTTGTGCATTCCACGAAGTTCTATGAGGGAGAATCTCATCAAGGAGAAGCATAGCAAAGGATTGGCTGGACATTTTGGTCATGACAAAACCTTTTCTTTGGTTAGTGAGAATTATTATTGACCACAGTTGCAACAAGATGTGAAGAAGTTTGTACAAAGTTGCAAAGTATGTCAGATGGTGAAAGGAGTGAAGCAGAATACAGGGTTGTATCAGCCATTACCTGTACCAGAGAAGCCTTGGGAGGATATCAGCATGGACTTTGTTCTTGGTTTACCGAGGACTCAGCGGGGACATGATTCAATTTTTGTGGTGGTTGACAGATTTTCAAAGATGGCACATTTCATTCCCTGCAAGAAGACTAATAATGTTGTTCATATAGTAGAATTGTTTTTCAGAGAAGTAGTGAGACTTCATGGTTTGCCAAAGACCATAGTTTCAAATTGGGACACTAAGTTTGTTGGATATTTCTGGCGTACATTGTGGAAGAAGTTGAAGACAGATTTGAAGTTCAGTTCATCACATCATCCACAGACTGATGGACAGACAGAGGTGGTGAATAGGAGTTTGGAAAATTTGTTGAGATGTTTGGTTGGAGATAAGCCAATGGGATGGGATTTGATTTTACCATAGGTGGAATTTGCATAAAATAATTCTATCAACAGGAGCACTGGTAAATCACCATTCTGGATTGTATATGGAAGTAGTCCAAGAAATGCATCTGAATTGAGGAAGATAGATAAAGGAGAAATAAGTAGTGCTGAAGCTGAAGATTTTGCAAAACACTTGAAGAACATCCATGGGGAGGTGAGGAAGCATATTACCAAGATGAACGCATAGTATAAGGCTAAGGTAGATAAGAAAAGGAGGTATAAGGAATTTCAGGTTGGTGATGAAGTCATGGTTCATTTACGGAAGGAGCGGTTTCCAGTTGGTACATATAACAAGCTGAAAATGAAGAAGTTTGGACCATGTAGGATACTGAAGAAACATGATTCAGGAAATGCATATGAGGTAGAAATGCCTACTGAACTAAATATTTCACCAGTGTTTAACATTTCAGATCTGACAGAGTATCATGAAGGAGGTGTTGAAGATGAGATCATAGCAGCACAATGGAGTATTCCAGCAACTAGTTCAGACACTAAGGAGATCGAAGATATACTAGACAGTCATGTTGGTAGAAGCACAAGGAACAAGACATATGAAGAATATCTAGTCAAGTGGAAAGGATGACCTGTTGAAGATTCATCATGGCTGACAAAGGAGGAGGTTAGTCATCTTGGTTTTCCTCTGCACACCTAAGTCATGATAGTGTCACTTCTCAAATTACCCTGGGTGTCTGATGCAGGAGCATCCTGGGTGTAAGAGCAATCTTGCATCACCCAAAAAAAAAAAAATTCTATTTTTATATTCAATAAGAGCTATTTTGTGCAGAGCTGCTATTATGGAAAGTTACTATTTTTGGTAATTTTTGTATGTGCTCAGAATGATCTGATTTCTTTCTTGGAGGTTCATTTTGGTCATAGAAGTCTGCCAGTAAAGTTTCATTGCCAGATCAAGTGTATATTGGAAGATATTGAAGATTTTTGGTATTGGCAACAGGGTACAAAAATTTTGAACTCTGTTTTGAAGGCTTTAGAGGCCCCGGATGAGGTCAAAAATTTGGGTGATGAGCGCTTGCATAGGTCAATCCTGTAGAGCACTTCGTGGCATTTCTGAAATGGTATTATAATAGCCGATCGGGTCAACTGGTGATGACTTATGGTCTTCAGAAGTTGGGCCACCTGAATTGGCGGAAAATAATTTTCTTCAAAATTTCTGTTCGGGTTTCAAAGGTTATCTTGAGCCGACTATGATGTAATAAAATGTAAAAATAAAATAATTCTAAGTTTGGTCGGCCTTATTGGCTAAAATTTTGGAACCTTCCCAGGTGATGGAAAATTGCCTATATAAGGAAGGCTGTATTATTGTCTTAGGCAGTTCAGAATAGTTTTGGGTAGTAGATCGGGGTAATAGTTCGAGGCTTTGTCCTACAGAATATTGTAAGGGAATGCCCATGCGGCTTTGCATGTTGTAATTTTGAAAATTTGTAATTCCACATTTGTGGAGATAATAAGAAGCCAATTTTCTATTCTTGCATATTATTGTTGTTGTTTCTCTATGTCTGTTATGTGTTTGTGGTATTAAGGGGAGCACCCTTCATCAAAAATGCTGAAGGATATTGGAATAAAATTTGTTGAGCCTATTGTTATACATTGTGACAACACCAGCACAGTTAGTATGTCTAAGAACCCTGTATTACATTCTAAGACAAAGCATATAGAGATAAAGTATCATGTAGTAAGAGAGAAAGTTGTTGAGAAAGAAGTCAGACTTGAATACATAAACACAAAGGAGCAGATTGCAGACATATTTACAAAACCTTTGCCTAAGGATACATTTGAGTATCTGAGAGGTATGCTTGGGGTTATGCCCCAACCTACTTTTGAGAAGTGATGCAGATTTTTGCATCCATCTAGTGGTATATGAGCCCTATCTTTCTTCTGGACTGGATGTTGGTACTTCCTCTATGGGGGAGTATTTATATCTGAGTTGAGTCATGAGGACTCTAGTGAATATATTTTTTGAATAGTATCTTTTGACATTGGAGTTTTTATTGACATAATGATGAAATTTCTATCATTGATATCAATGGGGGAGAAGTGTACATGGAAAACCATTTGTACCATCTATTGGAGAGAAATGAATAGGAAAATGAAGCAAGATTTGATTGATGAAGAGTAGCAGCGTTGCAGTGATTGGATGTATGGAACTGGGATATTTTTCATCTATGTTTCCATCAATGCTAATGGGGGAGATTTTTAGGAATGAATATTGAATATATCCCATGGGAGTATTAGTAGTCATTCTATAGTAGTTGTTGTTGCATTCATGACTGTGATTGTCATTGATGTCAACACAGTGATCTACTGAAGATTAGCAGAGGAGCAGATAGTGTTTGGATTAGCGCACATGGGATATTAGAGATCAAGCTATGTGATGTTGAGGACTTAATCTATGATGCATTATATGTTCATGGTTAAGAGCATAGATAGTAATTCATTTATTCATGTAAGTTATGAGCATTTTAGTGGAAGCAGTATTCAGGCAGTGTTACTGAGTAGTGGTTTGTGGAAATTAGATGATATCTCCTAATCATGATGGAATCTAGTTATGCACAGTTAGAGATAAGTTGAAGACATGTTGATAGTAACTTGGATGATAGCACAAACTTTGAGGTCACACAGGTGAAGAGTTATTCTAATTGGAAGCCAGTAGTTTTGTGTAATTTTGATGTAACGTGTAGAAACTTTTATTTTGTAATTTCATTACCGACTCATTTGTAATTACTTGAGCATGGTATAAAGGAACGAATGTTTTCCTTGTTGTAATGTAGTAATGAAAGAGTGGATGAAATTGTGAAAGTGAATTTTTGGAAAGAGGATATGCGAGGTACAAAGATCTGAAATTGAGATCTAGTGTAGTAGTGAGTGCGGTTTGGCACAGTCAGAGAAGAGGTAACATATTTTTGAGATTAGTAATATTTTGATATTATTCTATTGAATAATATAGAGATTAGTTGGACAGTGTGTTCAGTGATCTTGCCATTGAAGTTGTTTGGGTAGTGGGTCCTTTTGTCTTCCATAACTCCTAACAGGGTTAGAATCTTTTAGCAGGGATTCAAAATCTCCTAATAGGGATTCATATGTACTAAATGTATTTCATAAGACTCCTAATAGAGTCCATCCTTTCACAAAGAACTTTTATATTAGTGCATCTTTTGTGGGCATCATTCCCACTGGGGTTTACTCTTTGATCAAGAGGTTCCCTAGTCAACATATCTTGTGTCATTGTGTTATTGTGTATTAATATCTTTCTATGGTTGTTGGTTACATTTCTTATATGGTTAAAATCTATTGAATTTGATAAAGGTTATAATTATCTAATAACTGATTCAACCCCCCTCTCTCAGTTTTCTTGGTGGACTTTACTTTCTAACAAATTCTTACCCAATATTCACCTTCTAATAAGTGTCTGGCTCTAAACCTTTATGTACCGCATGACTACAGGTGTAACAGTCCCATTTGTCAAACAATTTCTCAAGAGACACTAGCCCTTTCAGAATTATGTTACCTTTTAATTGAAAAACATTTGTCTCTTTGTCATACTTTTTATCAGGAGAACACTCGTAATAGTCAAATTTGGATCCTTCAAAATATATTGTGGAGAACATATCTAAGTACTCCATAAAGAGGTTTATTTTCTTTTCATCATGGAAAATGTAATGTCCCCATCAGGGAACCCATAAGGTATTAGGTCTTTTGACTTAAAATTACAACTAACAAATTTTTTTCTAACATTCTAACATTTCATTATTAACATTCACAAGTACATTCCTTAAGGTTCCCTTAATGAATTCATTTACCAATACCAAGCATTGCATTTCATTACCTAATCAAATGAATTCCATTTCCTTTTCTCTTACTTTTTTATTTCATAACTTAAGAGAAAGAGTACAAAGTAATATTCCATTCCTAACTCATCTTTTACTTATTCATTTTCATTCCTTTTGTCTACACATTGAATAACGTCCTTTCAATTTATATTTAAACCTTTACATAGAAAACATTTCTTATCATTTCAACATAAAAGAGATAGAAGAAATAATACAATATTACACTTATCATTTCAACTTTTGAACCTTCAAATACATCCCTTGAAAACCCCTAGAACTATCCCTCCCTAATTACATTTCTTTGTTCTTTTAAATTCCAATAAGGATTACAATTACAATAATAATTACATGAATGGCATGAAAGATTTACAAAGAGATCTTTACATCTTTATTTTTAATTATACATGATACAAAATGAGAAATCTTTATTGCTGCAAGAAGACACATCCAATTCACGAACCACGTACAATACCTAAAAAGATATTTGCCACCCAACCATGTGAAAATAGTGAAGTTCCACCCCCCATGCTAGGAGATAGAACCAAGATATTCACAAGGCCTAAATAAACCTAGAGCTTCACAAAACAATAGCTTGAAAAAAAATACAAAACATAACAAGGTATCACTTTACTAGACACAAGGGTTAGGTTTCTAGCATACCCTCTAGGTGAGTGTCATCACATATCCTATATATTGGGATCATTCCTATCAACCATGTAACCCTGGTCTACCCTTTATGAATAGGTACCCATCCTATAAGTTACCCATGGTCCCGGTACTCCAAAAAAACTATGTGGACTTTATTATGTGTCTTTCATTATCTTTTGAATCCCCCCTTTCCCAAGTTCATTATTAGGTTATCACTTTTTACTAACCCACCCATACGATCATCTAGAAACCACTTTATGGTTCCAACACCTATGGTGAGCCACTCACCTAGGGTACCTAGTCCCCTACTCACATACACAAGCCATGACACCATAAAGTACTTCAAAAAGATTCATCTTGGAGGTCTAGGGAACCCTCATGTGCACTCAAGCCACCAGAACGAGTCATAGCCTCATAATATGATTACAAGAATAATAAAAGTATTGAAATAGCATAAGTAACACCATATAATGCCAAAAAAACTATAGATGGACCTTCATAAGTGATACAAGTTGCAGCCTAAGCCCAAGGATAGGTTATAGAGGTCATAAGCCAAAAACTGCCAAATCTGAGCCCCTAGAACCTACTAAAATCCCAAATGACATTTTATAACCACCCATATGGAAATGTATGCATGCCCATATAACCTTTGGACAAGTTTTGTATGGGTACTAGTACAAAATTGTACGACATTCTAGGATGCTCATATGAGACTATACTCAAAACTTCCCAGAATTATCTGAAACTAAGTTTTTTTGTGTGGAGAGTGCTTGGGAAAGGTTCCCTGGGGTCTACCTAATGTAGGGACCTTGGTACCACTTTTAGAACACATAATCAAAACAACCTAAATCCTAGAACAAGATAATCAAATCAAAACATCAAATTAACAGTGAAAGCCCGCAACAACAAAGAAGGGGAAAATTGACGGCATCCCTTCCCTAACCATTCCTAACCTTTCCTAAACTTCCCTAAACCATTAAATAAAAATCAAATACACCTTAATACACAATCACAAGCATTCATCAACTTCCAAGAAGGTTTTCTCAATAATTACCATACAGACATACACAATTAACTTCCAGGATGCATAGTTTGAAATACATGGAAAATAAATATAAATTTCCTTTTCAATCCATAGTTGTGTCTACCATATATAAATCATAATACATAGTAAAACATACACAAATACATAGGAAAGAATGGAGATTCATCCTCGTTCTAGACCCTACCTAGGGTCCTGCAGAGAATCTTCTTCAAAGGCTAGAGCACACCTCTACAAGTCTCCAAGCTTTGAGCAATGGTGAGTTGGTAGCCTCCTGGATAGATTTCCTCTTGTAACCAATCCTCCCTCCTTCCTCAAAAAAACTCCACACTTTCCCTCACAAAACCAGAGAAACACTCAGCCTCACAAAAAACTTCAAAACAAATTTTTGGAATAATAGTTGCAGAAATCTTCAAAAATCTCTCAAAACCTCCAATCCCCCTATTGGTTGTATTCTCTATTTTTTAAAGTTGTCCCTTCAAAATTTTGATTTTGAGGTCTTCTCTATGTTTCATGATTTGGTCTCCTACTTTTTTCCATCCCAGAGCTCAAAAAATTGTTTAGAAATGTGAAAAACCCTAAGTGCTAGGTCTTAATGTCTTTAAGAATCCAAAAAGCCCTAAAAATTGCTCATCCAAGTCTATTCGACTGTTACTTTTTGAATCACTCAATGGGCCCTTTAGGCATGTGCACTTTTTATCTCCAGTTAGTCACTTAGTTTCAAAATAATTTCTCCATATTCCTTCTAGTCTAGCGATTACCCGAAACCCCTTATCACAAAGTCTCCTTAGGATGAAAGAATATTCCCTTTCTTTAAATGACTCAGTGATTGTCTTCAGTCGCCAAGTCTCCAAATGTGCATTGTGAGATATAGCGACTATATTGGTAAACATTTGCAAAAGAAACTATAGTCGGCCAGTCTCCAGATCAAAATACCTTCAGTCGGGCAATCTCTAAGTGAAATAATGAAGTGATATAATATTCAGTGATTATGAGAATCCTCTTCGATCACTGAATCTCCAAATGAAAGGTGGTGGTCTATTTTTCTTTAGTCACCAGATCTCCAATTTCTCAAGCGATTAGTCCTTTTATTTAGTGACCTGGCAATTTCAACAGTTGCATATTCTCCTAATTCTGGTGGTTATGTTCCAAGCATTCAGCAACATGGTTATCTCTAAGTCTCATGATGTAGCGATTAAGTCATAAAATGTATAGTGACTTAGTGAGGACTGTAGGATGAAGATTAATCAATGATTGACATTTAATCTCATTATCTAACCGAGGTTAAATAGATCTTCTGGGGACTTGGATAATAATGGTTTCTGTGCAATCTCCAAATCTAACCTGAGTTAAGGAAAATGTTTAGCGACTGGGAGATGTCTTCAGTCGGGTGGTCACTAGATGATGGTGAGTTAAGGAAAAGGTAGACAAAGAGCAATTTCCAACTGTTGATGCAATCTTGATCGGGTGGCAATCACGTGGTCTCCTAATCAAACCATGATTTAGAAAAGGTTTCAATGACCTTAATATTTTCTTTGTCACCCAATCTTTGGATCAAACCCAGGTTAAGAAAGTTACTCAGTGACTAGGAGATGTCTTCAGTTGCGCAATTGCCAAGTGGTTAAAGTTAAGTGTTGACCGAGGGTGAAAAGTTGAAAAAATATGAGGATCCGGTTGCTGGATTTTGTGACATGTCCTTCCTTGATTGTTAAATAAGGTGAGTAAAGTAATAAGAAATGAATAGACCAGACTATATTCACTGAATCTCCAGAAGAAATAAATCAAAATTTCTCTGCCTTCAGTCACTGAATCTCTAGATGGGCAAGTCGGGTAGTCTCCAAATTTTTTTGGAAAAGTCAACATGCTTCAATGATTAGGAGATTCACTACAGTCGCTAGGTCTCCTGATGGAAAGTGAAAAGTGATGAGACTTGGGAGGGATGGCTATTGCCAGGTCTTGAGAAGAAATTAATAAGAGAAACATTTTGCAGCGACTGAGAGATTGACTATAGTCGCCAAATCTCAAAATAAAAGAATTAAAATATTTAAAGGTCACTCAATCTCAAGATAAGTTCATTAAAGGTCAAAACATTCAGCGACTATGATTTCTCACTATAGTCAATAGGTCTCAAGATAAAATAAAATCATTCAATGACTAAGGTTTTCCCTTTAGTCACCAAGTCTCTAAAACTATTTAAAAAGAACCAAATCTTTCAGCGATTATGAGGAACTGTCTAGTCACTAGGTTGCCAAAAAATTAAAATTTGATTACCTATCATTTTCTTAGCTTATGACTAGTGAATTGAGTTCAGAGCATGCCAAGTAATGGTGGAAGTGACATGGTTTCTATCTTTTGAGTCTCAAATGGGCCGCTGCATTCAATTCTTCAGAATAAATACAGTTAGCTATCACTCATTCTAAATTATGAAGCATTCTGAAGAGAAAAGGTGATAAGATTACGATAATTCTTGAGATTTCCAGAGCATATTCAAGGTTCAGTAAGTTCAAAAATTTGTGGAAGGATTTAAATTCTTAGTAAAGATGAGTCAAGAAACAACCAGCGGAACTTCTACCAGCAAGGGTGCTAAGGAGAAAGCTAAGGAGATTTTTTCAGATGAATTCCTTACCTTGTTGTCTGGGTCATCATAGAACAAGAAGGTTTGTGATGAATGATTCATTGGTGATCTTTCATATTGTAGAGATACTAAGACTCCTAGTGTCACCAGAATGTGTCTATTCTGATATTTTTATAAGAATTATGATAGCCCGGTCCCCATCTCAAACCCTTGGACTTTACGGTTAGCTAAATTAATTGTTCTAGATGTCTTCATAAACATAGACTTGTTAATTGTATTGGCTCATATATATGACCCCCTGTCTAAGACAATTAGTAAGGGAGATGGTTCACCTTTGGTTACACTAGATAGAAATTCTTTCATGAGGGCCTTCGGCATTCAAGTTTATATGGCTACAAAAATCAACCTATAGGCTCAAGCTAATAGATACATTAGAGAGTTTGTCCCGGTGTCCAAAGAAAATCAAAATCATGTTCCCTGAGGGAATAGGAACTACATTGCAGTAGTGGCTGGATCAACCCCATTCTTTTACAAAGACCTTTGTTTCTACATAAAATACATTGCATATGGATTATGTAGATTCTTAGGGGTTGATGAAGGCGTAGAAAGGATCACTTCTAATCTCCTAATGATGGTATTAGATACACAGAGCCCTCATGTGACCAAGGGGTATGATTACATTGGTTATATCATCAACAGAATGCATGAAGGATTAGAGTCAGTGAAAAATTGTGAGCAAGGCTCTTCACCACCAAGGTTTTTGCATTTTTCCCTATTAATGCACCTTATTTTATTTTTCAACTATGATATCATGAACATGCAGGGCCTTAGGCCACAAATTATGTGGAAAGGAAATCCAAATCTTGTACAATTTTGGAGTAGGGCTTGGAGTCATACTTCCCTAGATTATGATTTTTGTGCATTCCAAAATTGGATGGTGTAGCCTATTCTCCTTAGTTTAGGTTTGAATCTCTCTAGGTTGCCAACAAAGGCCCTAAAGTTAATAAGACCCCAAAAATTTGTTGATAATGGACCAAAGGTCACAATTGGGGAGATTTTTATTATGGGAAGACATATACTTTAATCAGAGTCTATGGGTGCCCTCAGCCACCCCACATTCTACCATTCTTTGTTCCACCCAAAATTGCATTTTTAGAATTCATCTAGCAGCTCATGTTGACTGATAAAGAGCACTTGGCCCCTCACAAGAAGGGAAAATTCACTCCAAGGCACTTCAGAGTGCATAATTTCACAATAGGAAAGAATTATTTCAGTCAACTGAATGATTGGTTAGGGAAGTTTAAGATGCATGTTTTTGTATATAGATATGTCGACTCAGAGGATTTTATCGTCTCAGCTAGGAAGTATTATACTCCTATCATTCTAATCAACAAGAGGCATGAGGAATGTCTTGAAGAGGATTATATAAGAAATATTGTAGAGGATGATGAAGTAGTAAAAAGAGCCCAACACCTCAATGAGTTGTTTTCCATGGAGAAGAAAATGAAGAGAAAAGGTTTGACTTTTGAAGGATTCTTCCCTACACTCCCCTATCTCCAAAGATTGGAGCAGTTGATGACCAACTTTAATACTTTGATGAGATCTCTTGAAGACCAAATTGGTGATAAAGAGAGGGAGAAAGAGAGATACTCTGAATCAGATTGTGAAGAAGATAGTGATGTGGTTATCGAGTGTATAGCCCCCTACTATGGAACAACCATTGATTGAAGAACATGGGGCTGAGGAAAATGTAATTTTTTATTTGACAGAGTTGCAAAGTTCTCAAGATACAAATGAGCCTCCATCAAAAAAGAAAAATTTGCTTGTTGGAGAGCCTTCCCAAGTGAGAACTGTGGAGAAGAAAAAAGATAGGGTGGGAGCCTTCTTTACTGGAAAAAGGGTTCATGACCACCAGCTAAGGAAGAAAATAAGAGAAGAGAAGAGAAAGCAAAAGGTGGTGGCAAAAGATATAGAGTTGCCCTTGACCCTTTGCCAAGATGAAAGGATGTTGGAACAAGATGCATTCTTGAAGGATGACAATTTCATCAAGTCAAATGAATTCAAGAACTTTTTATTGTGGCATAAGCAACAATAGGTTGCATCAACTATTCAAATTATAGAAGAAGGTCAAGTGCCTGATGAGGCAGTTCAAACTTTGAAAGATTATGACCCTGAATCTAAGACTATCAACCCAGAGGAGGCTAGACAATTGGTAAAGGCTAGCAACATGTTACTTGTACCTGGATGGGACTTAGCCTCAGCTTTCATTATTGATCAAATAATAAGGCGGGATGACATAACTTTGTCTTTAGAGACACAAGTGGGGGAAATTATCAAAGGATTTGTGTATAGCCCAAAAAGTCAAGCACTAGCTATCTAGAGCTTATACCCCAAAGATCAAAAGCCATCAATTTTAAATGTTAAAGAATAGATGGATGGTGATAAAGTTGTATGGTCAATCCACAATACAAGGATTTGGAAATATCTCAAGTACTTACTTATTTTGCAAGGCTAAATGAGGATAAAACTAAGCAGCTATCAGAGAGATATGGTACCCTTTTAAATGATTATAGTACACTTGTGAAAGATGAGGATGTGCACATAATGAAAGAGAAGGCATTAGAAAAACTTGTAGAAGATTTAACTCAACAAATACTGAATATGCTTGTAGTTACCCCTACACCACCAGAGCACCCTGCACTGTCATAGAACAAAGGGATAGATGAAGAAGAGGTAGTTGCAAATATTGAGGAGATAAAATTAGAAAAGAATGAGGCTATCTTACAAGCCTTATTGAATGTTTTGTAGCATAGGGTTAATGTATTAAAATATAAGGCAAATTTAGTTTTTACTGCTTACAATAAGTTACTTGAGTTGCAGGTAGAGGTGAACAATTTTGTCACAATTTTAAATGCTTATTATACAACTTGGTCAGTAAGGGAAACACTTTTTGAAAGATTGGTAGTTAGGCAATCTTTGAGAGTAGATATTCCAGAGATTCTCTTACAGGTGGGTGAAGAGATAAATCGGATTAAGGCCATTTTTCCATTATTCAAAGGAAAAGAAAATTAGATAGAGGCCAAGATAGCTATGTTCAACTCAGATTTCAATAGGTTTATTCCATCAATTAAAGGTGAAGATGGTGTAATAAAGAATTTGGATCAGTGGAGATTAGATTTTGATCCCCTATTGCCTAAGAAAGAGGCATTTATTAATGAGAACAATGAGTCAAATATGGAAAGGTTTAATACCACTCTGGATGAAGCCATAAAAGCTGTGATGGAATTCACCAAATTCATAACAAATGTCAAGCTAATAACAAATGCTAGATTGGAAAGGCAAAAATCACAACTACAACATGTTCAAAATTTTAAATGGCCGACAGAGGAGGAGGTGACTACATGGGATGAGCTCACAAGGACCAAGAATGTAAAATTTGCTGTAGTTGACTTCGATAACTTGGATGATGAATGAGGAGGATACCTGGAGTACCTGACACCTGACCTCAAAGAACATGGATGATAAGCTTACAATTAAGAATGGTGTAAGTTGTAATACCCCAAAAATGGGCTATAGGTTCATTAACCTCTTACATCAACAATTCGATTGAAATCGACATCAAAGTCCTAACCTAAGGCACATCTGCATATCAATTTATCAAAAACCTAAATGATTATCTTAATTCTGTATCGGGGAATATTCCTTGAATATTCCTAATTTATCATAATTATCTTTAATTGAATATTATTTGGCAATAAATATCACTATTTATCTGAAAGTTGACTAATTGAATATGATGAATATTTAATTAATTAATTTAATTCTTTCACTTAATTATTTAATTAGATTTCATTACATTTATTCCTAATTAATATTATTTTTATTTTGACAATAAATCAAAATTCCTACAAACAATCAATTGAATATTTATTTAATTGATTTAAAATCAAAGTTGTCAAATTTAATGATTTAATTGGAATAAAGTTTGATTTAATAATTGATTAACCATTAAATCAATTATTTTAATTCAAAATCAGTTAAGTGGAAAATAAATCACTTTATTTATTAAATTAATTCATATTAAATCATGCACAATCATAACAGCAGTTAACTTTAAATCAATTTTCAATTTCAATTTGTTAACTTTCTAAACTCAACATCTGATGATGAGTTGAAAAAGAGAACTAAACTCTATTTTGAGATAAAAACTGCTTTGCATGATTTTATGAGTTTATTTATTCTTAATTTCTTGTTAACTCAAAAATCAACCTGAGTTTATCAAGAGTGATTTATGGTTTTTCTTATGCATCCTCAAAACCCTGGATTTCTATAAAAAACAAGGCTTAGCTCTTCACAAAATAATCTCTCGAATTTGCACAATTACTCTGGCAAAATTCCATACGAAGAATCAAGCTTTTACGACCAGCAACTTTGTGGGATCAATTCATAGTTTTTCATAGCTTTGCATAGATTTTCATATCAATTCATATCATTCTTATACTAAATCTACATATCATTTTCAATCAATTCTAGCTTAGATTCATACAGTTTTTCATCCTAATTGCATAGAAAATACAAAAATATAGATTAATCTGCATTCATTCTACATTCATCTTTTAGCATTAAATCCTTCATTTAGGTGTTGCATTGTCACTAATCTCACTCTAATATGAGAATACATACTCCCACCTACTAGAAGGCAGTAAATCACCTGGTTAGCTTAGTTTCAATTACTTGCAAATTTTGATTTTGCTAACCTCTAATATTTTACTGAAGTGTTGTGTTCGCAGCTAGGTAAAATTTTCACACACACATTTTTGGCACCCACCGTGGGGCCCTAAAATGGGTTTCCATTCTATTCTATCAAATTTCTATCATTTTGCTCAAACCCACGACCACAAGGTTAATTTTTATGAGTTTTGTGATAAATTTCTGGGTTGTTTTTCCAAAAATCTAACTGGTGTTTTTATTGGTACATTCACATATGACATGATACAGATCCAAAATTTATATTTCTGGAAATCTATTTGAGTTATCTTTCATTTTTCATTGGTTTGAATTAATTTTGTCTTGATTTGCAAAAGTTATGATCATTTTAGTACAGATTGGTTAGAACCTGATTTTATGAAATCCAACTGATGTTTTTATTGGTACATGCACATATGACATGATACAGATCCAAAATTTATATTTCTGGAAATGTATTTGAATTATCTTTCAATTTCCATTGGTTTGAATTAATTTTATCTTGATTTTCAAAATTTATGATCATTTTAGTGAAGACTGGTCAGAACCTGATTTTATGAAATTTGACTGATGTTTTTATTGGCACATGCACATATGACATGATACAAATCTAAAATTTATATTTTTGGAAATTTATTTGAGTTAGCTTTTATTTTCCTTTGGTTTGAATTAATTTCATCTTGATTTGCAAAATTTATGATTGATTTAGTGAAGACTGGTTAGAATCTGATTTTTATGACAGCAAGTTTTTCGATTATCAAATGACATATTATCTTTGACTAACCTAATTTTCTACCACATGGGGTTGACAAGTTGTGTTTTTTTTTTTTGGATTTTTATAATAGTGAGTTTCATGTACAAGAATAGGTAAGTTTTTCATAATAGTGGTTTGCAGGTGTAGGTGCAGGTACATCCCGTGGGTACAAAAGATAGAAGACAAATGCTCAAAAATTGCTAAAACAGGTAAAATATACTAAGCGTGTTGCGAGGAACTCAGGTATTCTGTTCAATCTGATAACACTTCAATTTTGGATATAAAACAAACTCTCACATGTCAATCTTGTGTGCCTTTCCAACTTTCATAATTCACACTTCAGTTTTGGGCTATAAACAAACATAGATTTGTTTTTTGCATATCTGTTATACATAGTAAATAGGCCCTATGAACACTATTTTTGGATGATCTAGAGAGAGGGGGCTTCATTCTCTTGTTCATGCATATGAAGCTCTTCTTGATGACAGATCCCCTTGTAGGTAGGGAGGATACTATGATTGTCTCACGTTCTACTTGGTTTGGTCCTCGACTTTTGATCGATACGTTCTCTCTCCGGAGAGATCGATAGACATAGTTGTTGACATCACAAATATTGGTGAGATAATTTTAGTCTTAGCATGTTGGATTAATCTTTTTCCTATGTTTGGGTAAAAGTGATAAGGCTAGAGGATTATGCTCTACTCCCTTTTTGGGTAGTATCAGAAACTCAAATCCTTGGATCTGGACCAAGTACCCATGTGGTATCTTTTGTGAGTCACCTTTAGAGAGGGTTAACCATATTGGACATTCTCTTTATTGGGTCAACCATGTGGATGGAACCTCAAGTGGTAATAGCCATTTTCACTGTGGTAGCAATAGTCATTATATAAATGTCTTTGTGGAAGAAATCTCCACAATTGTGATCTCTTGTTGGGCTGTTAGATCTCCCTAGAAGCTCTTAATTGATTAAATTCATAGACTGTGTCAAAAACCCAATGCACCTGGATTGGATTTTTCCCTCTTGAGATCACAAAATTTGCAGAGTCAGACCATTACTACAAACCCTAGTGAGGCCAAATTTTTCATTTTCTAGGACTATGTGCATTATTGAAAAACTTTTGAGAACATACACAAGTAGCATCCCTAGGAATTAGCAAAATAAGTCACTTGATTGTTCATGTGCAGGGTTTCTTTGTCCCCTGTTCATTATTTTCAGACGTGCTTGAAATC
Source organism: Chamaecyparis obtusa (assembly GCA_027943335.1). Classification (NCBI taxonomy): domain Eukaryota; kingdom Viridiplantae; phylum Streptophyta; class Pinopsida; order Cupressales; family Cupressaceae; genus Chamaecyparis; species Chamaecyparis obtusa. The sequence continues at coordinate 1,855,165 of BSBK01003234.1, read as the reverse complement.
ACTTGCCTATTGTTTTGCGTGCTTGTTTATCTACTTGGTTATTGAAAATGAACAATCTCAAAATGAACTTCAAATCTGGACAGAAAAACTTGCAAACACACTGATTCTGAAAAATGAGAAATTGCAAATCTGACGCAAAATTCCTTTCTGGAGTCAAAAGTCATCCCACAGGATCAAAAAGTCATGTGACTTTTACCCCTTTGTCATATCAGAACCCCTGGATTATCATATGAGACCTTGTATATTATTGTACGAGTTTTGTTAGAAATCACAAGCAAAAATAAAAAACCTGCTATCAACTATCATATGAGCATTGCAATTGTCGTATGAGTCTTGTCAATTGTCATGTTAGAGCCTACCCAAACTCACACGAGCCTGGAGAAAGTCGTATGAGAATTTTGAAAAATTGCCAAAAACTTGCCAAAATTGTCAGGAATCCAATTTTTATAGCCTACTTCCAGATTTTGTCAAAATATTCACTATGTCAGGAACATAGCAGAAACTAGAAAGAATCCAATCTATTTGTCTAAAAGTGGTCTCTTGAGTCTGATCTAGCCTTTTGATCTATCGATTTGAGTCTTTTCCATCTTGTGTCAAAACCTTGTCAAAATTATCTTCAACTCAATCTTCAAACAAAAATGGCTAAGTGTTGCGAGCTCGTGTCTACCATCTTATGGGCATCTCCCCATACTACTAGGGAATAGTATCCTTCATTTACGTCTAATCTATCTTCAATTAATCCAATCTTGACAAGGTTGCATCATTTGATCTTCTTGAATCAAATCATTCCTCAGTTGTTTTTATCTTGCTCTTTTACTTCACCCAAGGTTAATGGTGGAAACTAGAGCTTCATCATAGAAAAAACAAGGAGAAAAACCCAAATTCTCTTCAGCTACATCTTCTATGATTGCTGAGACATTTCATCAACCTTTTGACATGACTAAATTTGTAGAAGACACTCTTGGAAATATTTACTTGATAGGTGGTTACGTCACTCCTCCTGCATCAATCCATGTAGGTCATCAAATAACTCCTCCTGCATCAATCCACGTAGGTTATCAAGCAACTCCTCATCAATCAATCCCTAGTAGTTCTCTTAACAACACTATGTCTCAAGGAGGAGGTACAAGCCAAGGGTCCCAAGGACATCAATCCCAACATGGTGTGGATCAAGAACCCACACCTTCTGAAATTGCTGATATCAAAATGATGATAACTTCAAGAAAATGATGAGGCATTTCTTAAAAGAAGAAAAGGAGACATACTTCCTAGAGTTGGCTTGCCAAGGGGATAAACTTCCTCCAAAATTTAGTGTTGAAGATATCATCACACATGAGGAAGAAACTCCTATCATGACCATGATGAAATAGATGCATGCCATGCAAGTCAAGCTCAACAAACTTGAAAAAGAGAAGGAACCTAAAGAGTTCTCCATGGAAGCTCTATGCTCTTTTCCATTTGATAAAGACTTGTACATGCCACCATTCCCAAAAAGAGTGGAGATGCCTAAATATGAAAAATACGATGGAAACTATGATCCTTAAGATCATGTCAAAGAATTATGTACTCAATCTATGGAGTTCATGCATGAACCAACCTACCTAATGTATCTTTTCCCTCGATCTCTGGGAAGGTCATCTATTCATTGGTTCTCAAAAATGCCTCCAACAATCAAAACTTTTGAGGAGTTAATCAAACTATTCTATCAACAATACTCCTACAACATCTAGCATCCGGTCACTATGATCGACATTTGCAATCTAAAACAGAACTCAAGAGAACCATTCCTGACTTTTCTCAAATGATGGAGGAAATTTTTTTCTCTATATGCTAGACCTATTCCAGAAACCGAGAAGCTATAAATTTTCATCAACAAACTTGTTCCAGAGATCAACTACCATTTGCAAATGCAAAATCATACATCCTTTGATAAAATGGTAGAAAATGCAATCAAAAGTGAGAAAGTACTTGTACAAAAAGGAGACATATCACTTCAAAAAGACAAGTATGAATCTGGATCTAGTTCCAAAGACAAAGGCAAAAATTGGAACAAGAATAAAGGCATTGTCACAGATGGGGTTGTTGATAATATCTGTGCCACATCTAAGGCACCCACTTTCAAGCTTACTATTGGCACCCAAGCTATCAAAGCCTCTGAGGCAAAAGCAATAGAGTTGAACAAGAAACCATCTGACTATAAACCTTGGGCTATAGATCCTAAATTTAATTTTACTCCTCTTGGAGAGTCCTTGGAATCTACCATGAAAACTTTGTTGTCCAACAACATCATCACCTTGCCTGAGATAAAAAAATTTGATCCTGAACCTAGACCAAAATGGTGGAGAGAGAATGGTTTATGTGACTTCCATTGCAATAAGGGTCATAAAACCAATAACTGCATATGCTTGAAACACATCATACAACACAAAATTGATAATGGAGAAATCATAATTGACAATCATAAAAGCAATAATGATCATACAACATTCACGGAACCATTTCTAAAGCATGGTCAAGGAGATTCATCTTCTCCGCCTAATGTGGTTGCTAAAGTCAATTATGTCTACTCTGGAAACAATGCTATCATAAACATGGTTGAACCTTGCTTATCTAAACATTGCAATGTCATCACCATTATAAGAAAAGATAGAGATAATCAATCAGCAAATGCAATTACTTAATCACAAGCTTAGGTGCATCTACAAGGACAAAATTTAGATTCATCGAATGTCCCTAAGGTGCCTTTTAATCTTTCATCTACTTCTAAATAGAAGGCTGCCTCTAAATCATCAAATCCTAAAGACACAAGGCCAACATCATACAATATTGTCCAACAACTCCAGCATACAAATGCAAAAATCTCCATGTTTGAGTTGCTTCAAATATCTCTAGCTCATAGAGCCATTCTAGACAAAGCTTTGCTTGGATCCAATGTTCCTAACAACCTTGATTTAGATAGATTCTAGACTATGGTTGGTCATTTTATGTCTCCATGGTATATCTTCTTTTCAGAGGAAGATGATAACTCCTTACATCATTCGCATAACCTGCCCTTGCACATTGAAGTCTTAATCCAAAACCATCATGTCAAATGTGTTTTGATAGATGGAGGCACTGGTCTCAACATTTGTTCTTACAACTTGATTACACAACTGGGATTATTAGAAGCTACGATGGATCCTAAAAGAAGATAACTATCAAGGCATATGATGAACAAGAAAGATCTTCCAAAGGAACAATTGTCTTACCTATCAAAACAAGTCCAGATATCAGAGACATCACATGTCAAGTTCTTGATCTACCTTTGGCTTATAACATTCTCCTAGGGAGACCCTGGATACATGAAATGTGAACTATTCCTTCCACATACCATCAATGTGTGAAATTTCCTTATGAAGGAGTAGAGGTGATGATTCCAACTGACCTATCTACAACTTGCAATGCATTGAAAGAAAGTGTTGATAAGCTTGTTCCTAATAACAAAGAATCTTCCACTAAGCAAACAGATGTTGCATCTACATCCAAGATGGAAGACATTGCAAAAGAAGTCAAAATAAAAGACAAAGGGCATGGGAGAATACACAATAAAACTCATTTTATCCCTCACATCTCTCTCATTGTCCCCAAAATCTTATGGACAACCTTCTGACAAAGTGAAACCTATAGCTAAAGAATCCCAAGTCATATTCAATGGAAGCTTTGTCATAGAAAAAGTATCTAGACAAGAGTTTAAAGAAGAAGAAGTTTTTCTTTCATGATTATACAAGGATGAGTCTCAATCCCAATCAGTCTGGAAATGTGACTCCACTTCAAGAAAAATTCCTCAGAAGTCATATGGACCAGGGGATAAATTGATCACAAAAATGGGATATACTAGAAAAGGACCTCTAGGACTACAAGGTAAGGGTCTTCTATCACCTCTTGATCATCATGGCTGAACAAACAAGAATACAACAGGTCTAGGATATCAGAAGAAGACTTTCTATCTTAGCAAAAACTCTCCACATGTCTTAGAACAGATTGAATCATCAATAGCGATTCAACCAAAGGAAGAAACACCACAATCTGACAATGATGATTCAAACACTACTGATGAGCTCATTCCTTATGAGCATTTGCCCAAAGAAATACTAGACCTCCTCAAAGATGAAGAGAAAACTAAGGAGAACATTAATATAGTAGATACATAAGAACCTACTATGGAACAAAAGATAGTCGCACCACAAGAACTAGCTGATCTTGAGGAAAACCAAATAGACAAGGAGGAAGGTGGCAGCTATTCTGAGATAGATTCTCATGAGTATGAATTCAAATCAAAATCTGAGGGTAACCCTTCTTGGGGTATCCATCCCAACTTTACACACGTTCTCATATTTCCTAGAGGCATACATGAGGAATTAGATGACTATGAATGTGGAGTCATTCCAAAGGAAGATGAGCTTATCATAGAAAAATATATTGATGTTGTTCACCAATATACAACTAAACCCAACGTAAGTCTTGAGTGAAATAATGAACTTAATGAGTCTGATCCACCAATGGCTGAAGTGGACTCCCACAATGATATTGAGCCTATTCACAAATTGAATGTTTTGATTTGTAATATCACCTTCGAACTCAAGATTTGGGTTAGGACCAATGATGACAAATCCATATCCATAAACACTATTTCCCAATCTTTCACCACTTTGACTATCCAACATCCCAAACTTCTTAACCAAACCTCCATGAATCCAAGCCAAGGTATCTATACCTTTCCAAATGACTATGCCCTTTCTTTCTACCTCAATGTAGTTGAGCCTATGATGACTTCCATTAGTGAACTGAGCATTAGCATGATGGAGTCAGACATCAAGTATCTTAGTCAAAAGAATAAGAATAAAAATAAAATGAAAAGGAGTGTTGAGGGTGAAAACCACTTTGTGGCAGTCTCAAAACCTATGAAAGTAAAAATAAATGACATATCCAAAGGTGAAAACCTCTCTGAGGTGCCAAAGGATGATATATTTGATGTCCTTCTAAGTCATTTATAGGAAAAATCTCTAGTAATGATTGATCCCACTCAATCCATCAACTTGGGAATAGCAGAAGAACCACAGTTGATCCATATAGCACAATCCTTATCAGAAGAAGAAAAGAAAAAATTTACCACATTCCTAATAGAAAAGAAGATCAAGTTTGCATGGAAATATTTAGATATGTCAGGGTTGGATCCTGATCTTATAACGCACCATTTATCTATAGCTCCAGGCATCAAACATATTAAGCAAAAATTGAGAAAGATGCATCCACATGTTGCACTCTTAGTCAAAGCTGAATTAGAGAAACTACTAAAAGCCAGATTCATCCATGTTATTGATTATGTTGAATGGATCTCAAATATATTACCTATATCAAAACCAAACAAGTCTATAAGAGTATGCATAGATTTTAGAGATGTAAACAAATCATGCCCTAAGGATTATTTTCCACTACCTAACATTGATATGATAGTGGACATGACTGCAGACTGTGAGATGTATTCTTTAATGGATGGATTTTCTGGATATAATCAAATCAAAATTGCTCTAGAAGATCAAGAGGAAATTGCTTTCACGTGTGTGTGGGGAACCTTCTATTGGAATGTCATCCCATTTGGTTTGAATAATGCGGGGGCTACATATCAGAGAGCTATGACGTCTATTTTTCATGACATGATGCATTGAACTATGGAGGATTAAGTTGATGATACTTTAGAAAAATCTATGATAAGATCTGAACATCTAAATGATTTGAGAAAAATACTAGATCGAATGGATAAGTTTAGTCTCATACTCAACCCTAAGAAGTGTGCTTTTGGTGTCACTTCTAGAAAGCTCTTAGGCTACATTGTTTCAAAGAAAGGAATTGAAGTAGATCTAGCTAAGGTCAAAGCTATCATGGAGATGCAACCTCCCAAGAATATTAGTCAAATGAGAACATTACAAGGGAGATTACAATCTATTAGATGCTTCATATCTTAGCTAGCAGACATATCACAACCTTTCACAAAGACATTAAATAAAGGTGTGACCTTTGCATGGAATGAGGAATGTCAAAATAATTTTGATCATATCAAGAAATATCTATCAAATCCTCCTATTTTGATGCCTCCTATTCAAGGGAAGCCATTGATCTTATATGTCTCTGCCATAGATACATAACTGGGGGCATTACTAGCACAGCATGATGAGAACAAGAAGGAAAGAGCTATATACTATATCAGTAGAACATTGGTAGCATATGAGAAGAACTATTCAATGATTGAGAAAGCTTTTCTAGCTATGATCTTTGCATCATAGAAACTGAGACACTACATGTTAGTTCATACCACACATTTGGTAGCTAAGATTGATCCACTAAAGTACCTACTAAGCAAAGCTACCCTCACAGGTAGATTAGCTAAATGGGTAATGCTATTAAGTGAATTTGACATTGAATATGTTGAAAGAAAAGATATCAAGGGCCAAGTTATTGTTGATCAACTAGATGACACACCTTTGTTTGATGATACACCAATGCAAATGGAATTCCCAGATTCATCTATCATGAATCTTTCCTCTAGAGCATGGAAGTTATTCTTTGATGGCTCTTATACATAGAATGGATCTGGAGCAAGAATATTGTTCATCACCCCTCAAGGATACTCAATCCCTAAAGCATTCAAAATAAAGTTTCCTTGCATAAACAATATTTTTGAATATGAAGCCCTTCTTAATGGCATGAAGATACTAATTGAATGGAGGATAACAGAACTACACATCCATGGAGACTCACAACTTGTAATACACCAAGTCAATGATGTGTATCAAATGAAAAATGGAAAGTTGATCCCATACAAGAGAATGGTAGATGATCTAAAGAAATATTTCATATCTATCACCTTTGAGAAAATTCCTAGAATAGAGAACAAAGTTGTTGATGCTATGGAAACACTATCTACTTTATTACAGCAGCCTGAACATGAGCTATGCTACGAGTTCCTAGTGGAAGCACTATCTTATCCTACATATGATTCCCCTAAAACCCGCATGATTTGCACTATTCTTGGTCATGATTCATCCTGATACAAAAACCTTTTCTCCTATCTCTAAGACCAAATCATTCAAAATACCTTCAACCGCCATGAGAAACGATACCTTATCCAAAATGCATCTCGGTATGTCATCATTGGTAACAATCTATACAAATGAGGTATAGATGCTACACTCCTTAGATGTTTAGAATGGGAAAAGTCTCAACATGCATTAGAGGAAGTCCATGAAGCTATATGTGGATCACATTCCAATGGTTTAACACCAGCTTGAAAACTTATTAGGGCTAGGTACTATTGGATTGAAATGGAAAAAGAGGCTATCAAGTTTGCTAAGAACTGTCAAAAGTGCCAAGTACATGGTGTTGGAAAGTTGGCTATACTGATGGATATGACTTAATATAGTGTTTTCATTATGGCAAAAAAGTCATATAGTAGTTTGGAGTCAGCGCACTTGATGAGAAGATCAAAAATCGGTTAAGTGTTGAAGACTGGACAATGTATAGAGTTCCTGCAGCTCAGAGCATCAGTGTACGTGCGTATGTCTAAGTTATGGTGTGCACCTTGGAAGTTAAGTTAGTTAGACTATATTAATGCTTACTCTATGAGTACATAATCAGATATGCAAGGATGAGAAAGATACAGTCAGTTAAAGTTGCACAACCAGTGTGTGCCAGTGAAGAACAAAGTAAGCAGCTGACAATTATCATTTTATGTTGCGACTATATTCTAATTATGTAAATGCTATGAACCTATTGTATTTAGGTTTCCAACATGTATATATTTTTTATTGTAAACACACTTAAGCCAATTCATTTGTAAGTTTTGTATGTAATAGGTTTAAGGGCCGACCTAGTTGTTTATTTTGTATGCGCGTATAAATATAAGATGTGCCCATTGTATTCGGTATGGAAGTTGAGATAGAGTTGTGAGAAGTATGTGAAGATAGTATAAGATGTATTAGAGCTTTTCAAGAGGTCAAAGCATCAGTGCATCAAAGGAACTAATCTAACAAGCAGTGTCACAGTGACAGTTCATCCTGCAGATATAGTGTGTATCCAAGATCAAAAGGTTGTAGCCTTCACCACTTGAGTAGTGAGCTCTAGGATAGTGTGTCCACTCTCCTAATAGGGACTATTGTAAAATAATCCTAATAGGGTCCAACCCTTAACAAGTTATACTATACTTAAAGCATTGTAAAGAAACTCCTAACAGGGTTAAGGATATTCTAACAAGGATCACAAAACACTAGTACAAAATATTAGTGGGTGTCAATTCCCACCAGGGTTTTTACCTATTTGGGTTTCCTCATAACCATATTGGTGTCATGTGTTGATTTCATGTTTCATGTTTATGTGAATGTTTAATTTAGTACTTAAGCATTTAATTTCAGCATAAAGATTAAAGTAAAAAGATAAAATACAGTGAACATTGATTCAACCCCCCTCTCAGTGTTCCCATTCCTAACAATTGGTATTAGAGCTTTGGTCCTCAGAAAAGAAGTTTAACCACTTGAGGAGATCATGGAAAAAGTAGAAATGAAACATCTAAAAAGAAATCTTGAAGCTGCTCTTGAAGATCTGGACAAATCAAAAAGTGAAATTGAAGAACTAAAGGAAAAGGTCAGTGATGCACAATTTGTTATCAAAAGGCTAAGGAAGGATTTGAAAGAATTCTCTAACAGTGATCTAGGAGAAAAGACCAAGAAAATGAATGAAGACAATGCATCTTTGAAAGAACTACTTGAAGAATTTGATGATAATCTGATCAACAATCAAGAAGTCTATAATGTACAAGTCAAAGAGAACCTTAAACTCAATGAGGAATTAAAGAAAGATAACTTGGAAATCTTGGAACTAAGGAATAGAAAAGAAATCTTGGAGTCTAAATTGAATGAAGCAAAGAATCATATTAACAAATTACACACCAGTCCTGATTTGGTAGAATCTTAGTTGTATGCAAGAAGAGCCAAAGGATACAATAGCTATATTGGATATAATGAAGCACAAAATTAGATTAACAACATGTAAGAAAGAAAGGATACACAAAAAGACTCTACTAATACTAAGAAGACTAAAGATCAAACCAAACATAATGGTGGACCACCTAAGAATGAGCGCAAGCAAGTAGAATGCACTTGTTTTGCATGTAACAAGCATGGACACATTGCAAGGAACTGTACAGAGGTAAGACTTTTTAATGGTTACTATTATACATGCAATAAATTTGGTCATAAAGCTATGAATTGCAAGACAAGTAAGAAGAATAGGATTCAACATGATCAGAGAAATCAGAATCAGAAAAATGTAAGAAATTCTCAGAATGTTACATGTCAGATATGTAACTATAATGGTCACTCATCGAGACAATGCAAAATGGTGATTCATGTAAATACACCAAGGAATATAAGACCTCTAATCATTTGTCACTCTTGCAACAAGGCTGGACATATCTCAAAGTTTTGTAGATCAAGGATGAAAGGTCAGGAAAGCCCTAAAAAGGTTGAAGAACTAGTTTTGGATCTCAAAGGAGAAGTCAAGTTTGTGAAAGCCTCAGAGGATGCAAGCTTGATTTGGTCAAAAGGAAAGAAGGACAAAGTTGATGAGAATGTATTGGATGCATCCTTAGTGGACGCACCCTCTACATTTGGATAAATGGCCCTCGGGGTCATAGGGGGAGCTAATTTAGTTCTAGACCCCTACGTAGCTGGTATACTCACTCTTAGAGTATACGCCTTTGAACTCAAGCTTTTAGAGTATAAATGTACCTTCATGCAAGAGCACACATATTGATTGTTAGCAGAACAAAAGTTGGAAATTTTGAAGTGACAGCCTGGTTTACGTGACATGCATTAATGGTAGAATTTTCACTTTAAGTACACAGAAAGTTTTTTGATTACTCATTGCATTCGAATTCAGAGTGATTGAAGAGTAGAAAGAGCCTTAGAAGTTATTGTAAAGACTTGGAGATTGATCTATCAGTGATTAGCAACATAATTGATCAGTTGTAGAAACCCTAGTTCATCGTGTTGATTCAAAAGTCTTCAGATTGTCTTGGAGAACACTTGGAAAGTGATAAATCAAGTAAGTGAAGGCCACTCCCATAGTATTTGATGTTGCAGAAAAGAAAATATATGTGTTCAAAAAGCATCCATTTAAGTCTACCCTAGATGATTTAGAGGGAACATTCTCCCACATGCCTATGGGTGTTATGCATGTGGAAGACATTAGGGCTTACATCTACTATAAGAAGGAACCAATAGGATTGGACATGTTAAGGGTGCACATGGAAACAATGTTAAAACTAGACAAAACCTTTCTGGATGAATATGCAAAGTGGAATGATCATCCCATAGTAGAGTATGCTATGGCATATGAATTCTATGAGATAGAATGGATTAAAATACTTTTGAGCAGAATTCATGATGATCTATTTTGGATAGGTGATGTGCCGATCAGAATTACCAGTCACCCAATATATGAGATGACAAGGCTCTGAAAGATAGGCATCATCCTTCCAGTAGGCAAGGATGTCAGAAAAATTGTTGAGAAAACATGTAAGTCAAGGAGTGATAGGTGTGGGATGACAATTGAGCCTATTGAGCAAGCAGACATCAAATTGATGTCTATGATACTTGGATATAGGTTTCATCACACCAGCAAGGTGAATAATGTGTCTGCGGGCACAATTCTAGCAGCCATCAGACTTGTGAAGGAAGATGGGGAGTTCAATCTCTATGAGATCTTGTGCACATAGTTGATTGATAACATCAAGGAATCAAGCATGACAAGACCAAGATATTCAGGTTTGGGCCTTTGATCATTTACATGTATCTACATATAGTTGGGAAAGTATCAGATTCATATTTGGACAAGTCCATTCCAACCATGCCATAGATATCTTACAAGGAAACCATTGAAAGTACTTTGAGAGATTACATAGCATTAGAGTTGAAGACCTTCGAGGTCAAGATGCAAATGAGGTACAGAATTTTGGAAAACATAGTTGAGAAATACAAGGATACTATTTGTTTTATGGTTGAAATAGATACAACATGCATGGAGGTAGTTGTACCTAGAACAAAGTGGATTCATCCACTTGGATATGAAGTAGAGGAACAAGTTTTAGAAGCATATGCTCAAGTATTTCTTTCAGCTCCTACTGACCCTAATGAGCCAAGATGGGGAACTTATGAGGAGAAGACAAGAGAGATAGATGCTAAACTAAACAACACAGCAACTAAGAGGAAAGCCTCTAAGATTACATCTGAGATACTCAGAATTCATGGAGTAACACAAGAAGACTTAGACAAAGCAAGGGAAGAAAAGATTTCTTTTGAAATTGAGAGCGCATCCACAGTGGAAGCTAAGTCTGATGATCCCAAGTTGAAAAAGGTAAAAAGTGAGAAGACTAATGATCCAAAGGATAAAAAAGGTAAAATTGATGATATTAGTCTTGCACCCACTATTACAGTTGATATTGAGTGTACAGATGCATCTCCTAGGATTCCCAAGAGGAGAAAATAAACTGCCACAAGTCACCCTTTAGCTAGAGCCACAAGAAGAAAATTGAAAAATGTGCAGCAACCTCCAAATGTAGGATTCATGCCTATTCTTCAAGTGTTAAGGACTAGAGTAGTAGAAGAAGGAAGGATAGATCAGATAGCCAAGTTTTATGACAAATATCATGAAATTGGTAAGTCAAAGATTCATGAGATGTTGATCAAACACATGATAAAATTCAAGAAGATAGTTCTTAAATTGAAGACAGCTATCCCAGATAAGGTATGGGAGATTATGGATACCTTGAAGAGACAAGCCACTGAAGAAGACTTTAGAATCAGGGAAAAAACACTTGATTCCAATCTTCTAGTATGTTCTATTGAACAAAAGTCATTGTTATTGAATTTGGTGAAGCCCCACTTAAGGACAAAGATGAGAACACTACACATTATGAACAAAGACTATGAGCTAATATCTAAGAAAATAAAGAAGGCCTTTGAGAAGGTATTCTTAGAGCAGCACATGAAACCTAAGTCTACGCCGATCACTCAAGCACCTAGTGAGAAAGAAAAAGTAGCAGAGACCACCAATATACCATTTATAGGTCCTCGAGATTCAGCACCTATAGTAGAAACTCAAACAAAGGAAAATAAGTCAGTGCCCATGCCAGATACACAAAAAGATGGTACAATCTTCATTGACAATGTTGAGATTGCAATGGTGACCACAAATAATAACTTGGATAAGTTTGAGGAAGCTTTTGTGAGCACACAAGAAGCTGAAATGTTATGTAGAAAAACACCTCCCACTCATTAAGAAGAAGTATTGATTCATGATGACAAAGAAGAAGAAAAGATGGAAGAAAAAGAAATAGAAAAAGAAAAAATAGAAAAAGAGGAAGAAAAGATTGAAAAAGAAATGATAAAAGGAAGTGAGAAAAAGGATGAAATGTCAACCAAGGTGAAACAAGAAGTGATGGAAAACACTCCCATCACTCCTTCAGCAGAATTGTTGTCAACTTTGACACCTGACACATCTAGTTTGGACTCATGGAGAGAAGAAGACCTGATTAAGTTCAATGTCTTAGCTATGGAGAAAGCAAAAGAAAAGCAAGTGATGAGGAATCCCTCCTGGTAGAATCAGTAAACATTTTGAACAATCTATTGCCAGAGGATAAGAAAGTGTCAAAGATACATTCTGTTGATGATGTGAGTACAGTCATCTCACATTTCAAAAGTAATTTCTTAAGCCTTGAAGAATCAGCATCCCTAGTTGTAGAAGAAAAGTATCTAAAGAAGAGATTGAATGAATTGGTGAACAAATTTTCACTTGACCTTAGCTCACTCAAGACTGGTCAAGAATCCTTGAAAGAATTTGTAGATCAAGGAAGAAAAATCATTGCAGAATGCATGGATCAAGATAATCTTACTGATGTCCACTTCAAGAAAATAAAAGAGGTAGAAGATATGATTGAGCAAGTCAAGAGTTCAGTGAAAGAGACATCCATAGATGTAAACATGTGTAAAAATGTATACCAACGACAAATAGAAAAGATTGAGTAGGAAGAAAAAGAAATGTTAAAGATCAGGGCAAGGCAAACACAACTCAAAAATGCTCTTGTGCCCTCATTAGATATATTCAATTAGGACATCAAGGACATAGATGCCACAATGGTAACATATGATCAAGGTCCTTCCATAGACTTGAAGAAGATGGAGAAGCTTCAGTATGCATTATGAGCCCATCTCTAGATAGTAAACTCTTTGATCACTTTTTGGAAGAAGGAGATCTGGAACCTAAAGATAGCATATCTTGATGTTTTCCCTTAGTGAGTATGTATAGATATATTTTTTTGAAACACCTTTTTCATTAATGTCAAAGGGGGAGTTGTGTATAGAATATGGATCATAATAAGTATAGGGAGATATAAGTATATGTATAGATGACAAAAAAAAATTTGTATTAAGGACAATTAGCAACTTGGCCATACTCCTTTGTTGTCATCAATGAAAAAGGGGGAGATTGTTGGAAAGTTGGCTATTATGATGGATATGACTTAATATAGTGTTTTCATTATGGCAACAAAGTCATATAGCAGTTTGGAGTCAACACACTTGATGAGAAGATTAGAAATCAGTTAAGTGTTGAAGACTGGATAGTGTACAGAGTTCCTACAGCTCAGAGCATCAATGCACATGCGTACAGCTGAGTTATGGTGTGCACCCTGGAAGTTAATTTAGTTAGACTATATTCATGCTTAGTCTATGAGTGCATAATCAGATATGCAAGGATGAGAAAGATACAGTCAGTTAAAGAACAAAGTAAGAAGCCAACAGTTATCATTTTGTGTTGTGACTATATTCTAATGATGTAAAGGCTATGCACCTATTGTATTTAGGTTGCTTACATGTATATATGTTCTATTGTAAACATGCTTAATCCAATTCATTTGTAAGTGTTGTATGTAATAGGTTTAAGGGCCGACCTAGTTGTTTATTTTGTATGCGCGTATAAATATAAGATGTGCCCATTGTATTCGGTATGAAAGTTGAGCTAGAGTTGTGATAAGCAGAGAAGAGGTATGCAAAGATAATATAATATGTATTAGAGCTTTGCAAGAGGTCAAAGCATTAGCACATCAAAGGAACTGATCTGACAAGCAGTGTCACAATGACAATTCATCCTGCAGATATAGTGTGTATCTGAGATCAGAAGATTGTAGCCTTCATCACATGAGCAGTGAGCTCTAAGATAGTGCATCCACTCCCCTAATAGGGACTATTGTAAAAGATTCCTAATAGGGTCTGACCCTTGACAAGGTCTATTGTACTTAAAGTAATGGAAAGAAACTCCTAACAGGGTTAAGGATCTTCTAACAAGGATCACAAAATACTAGTACAGAATATTAGTGGGTGTTAATTCCCACTAGGGTTTTTACCTATTTGGGTTTCCCTGTAACCATATTGTTGTCATATTTTGATTTCATGTTTCATGTTTATGTGAATGTTTAATTCAATACTTAAGACTTTAAGTTCAGTATAAATATTAAAGTAAAAAGATAAAATATAGTGAACATTGATTCACCCCCCCCCCCTCTCAGTGTTCCCATTCCTAACACATGGTAACTTAATTCATGCACCAAGGAGAGATCTAATTCCCTTTACTACACACTGGCCTTTTCACCAATGGGCATTTGATCTTATAGGATCCATACATCCTCATTCTTCTAATGGACATACCCATATTATTACAGCTATAGACTATTTCACAAAATGGGTAGAAGTAGTCCCTTTAACTCAAGCAACCGGCAAGGAAATATCAATGTTCATCCTGAACTACATCATATGTCGGTATGGTATTCCACACTCTATAGTCACAAATAATGATGGACAATTCAAGAATAGAGACTTAAATGATCTATGTGCCAAATTCAAGATTACACAACATTGGTCATCAATCTACTATCCTCAAGGGAATGGACAAGTAGAGGCTTCAAACAAGAATTTATTGAAAATCTTTCATCACACAATCAATAAAATAGGAAGAGACTAGCATCTCATGATCAATCCAGCTCTCTCGGCCTACAGAACTATTGGAAACTACAATTGAAACAATTTTTGTATTGTCATTGATGTCAAACCTTAATTGGTAAGACTGTTGCTACTTACGAAAGTACAATATCTATTTGAGTGTTGCTAAGGGGATAGGCAAGGTTGGTAACAATAGCACCTACGGAAAGGTTGAGTTATCTTGATACTATAAAGTGTACTTGACTATGTTGTACAATGATGAGAAAATGTATTGTTTATACTAGTAAGACTGAAGACTAAACTGGTAGGCTTGACCGAGAAAAAATGGAGAAATCATGTTTAAGCCGAGTAATGTTAGTGTCAACCGAGTCAGTGTATGCCAAACAAAATTCTAGTGTTGATCGAACAACAGTTAATTGTCGAGGAAGATAGTGTAAGACGAGGAAACATTTTTAGTAATGACTGAGCTTTCTACATGAAGACCGAGTAGTTGATCATAGTATTGACCGAGCATCAGCATTTTTATATTTGAAGAGAATTTAGTTTTGGAGCTAACATTGTTGAATTCTTGGATTATGTAAAACATGTTGACTTTATTTACTGATTGTTTGAAAGCATTAATGAAATGTAAAACATTTTATTGTAAATCTTTAAGAGATTTGAGATGATTCTAGAAAAGGAGCCGAAGAACATGAAGCAAGTAGATTCAATGAATCTAACCTAACCCTAAGTTCTATGAATGAGATTGAGTGGCATAAGATGAGTTAACCTAATTGAGGAAAGTATAAAGGGAACCTAAGCAGTTGGATGTAAAAAGTGCATGGGTGAAAAAGAGAATGCTGGAAGATCAGTAAAGATTTATTGACTGTATAAGTAGAAAAGGCTGAAGGAGAATTGTGGTGGTTGCTTGAAGAAAAGTTTTGAGCAGATCAGAGATGGAGATGGAAAAGTTTCAAAGTCAATAAACTAGCATTAGTGTATGGAATCAGATCTGATATTTGCAAAGTGATAAATATTGTTGCTACTTTCTAACCATTGTAACAGTCAAAATCCTTTTAACAGAGGTTGACCTAATAGTCATATGTTAAATCCTTTGAACAAGGTTTCATTCTAATGGAGTGTATATAAGTCCTATAACAAGGCTCACTTTTAACAAGGTGATTAAAATCCTTTAACCGGGTCACACCTAACAGTGTGTATTGTAACCTTTGACAGGGTTGGCTTTTAACCGAGCTCACTTCAGAAGAGTGAAAATAATAGTAGCATGTTACAAAGTGGTTTTTCCCACATTGGGTTTCCACTATAAATCCTAGTGTTAATACTTTTGTGAATGTTTTGGTTTGAACATTTATGTGTTTTACAAGTTAAGTTACAGCTGGGTAGTGGACTGCATTGTCATATGTTTCTATTATTGAATCAGTGATGACCAAGTTTGTTTTGGTTATTGGATCTGATTTAAAGAATAAAATTTAAGTTTTTTTTATACATCAGGACCTAAGAACAACTGATTCACCCCCCCTCTATTGTTCTAAATCATATTAACAAGAATTTATTGAAAATTTTGTATTGCACAGTCAATAAAATAGGAAGAGACTGGCATCTCATGATCAATCCAGCTCTCTAGGCCTACATAACAAGTATCAAAACATCCAATGGGGCTACACCATTCACTTTAGTTTATGATTCTGAAGTGGTACTGCCTGTTGAGGTTGAAATCCCATCACTAAGAATCAGAATGCATGGTCTAGTAACTGATGATGACTACATAGTGTCTAGGTTGCAAGAACTTGAACTGCTAGATGAGTGCAGACACACAGCATATGATCATATCAGAGTCTATTAGAAAATAATGTCTAGAGGCTACAACAAGAAAGTCAGACATAGAGAATTTTAGGTTGGCGATCTAGTCTTGAGAGAGAATCCTAAAAATCAATCACATAGAGAGTGCAAGGGGAAGTTTGAACCCAACTGGTTGGGTCCCTTTGTTATCACTACTATGTTTGGCTCTAGAGCCTATCAAATCTCAATGACTGAAAGAGAACAACTCTGAGAACCAATCAATGTTCTCCAACTGAAGAAATTCTACACTTAAGGCATTTAGTATTCAAAAATGTCCTGAAAAAATGATCATCCTGGTGAAAACCTAGCAAATCGACACCTTGATGTATCATAAAAAAATCAAAAAATATCAAAAGTACAAAAAAATTGAAAGAAATGAAAAATTAAAAAAAATGAGAAAAAGAAAAAGTGCCTTGGTGAAAACTTGGAAACAGGTGCCTTGGTAGCAAAAATAGAATCCCTGCCAAGATGGTGAAAACTCGGCAAATGGGTGTCACTTGTTCAAAATGCTCCATCTATCAATGCAATCTTTGTCTTTCCCAACTTTTAGTCTACTTTAGTTTGTATATATCCTTGTTTCAATAAAGTTGGTCTATACACCAATTGGCAAAAGCGTTCATCTCTTATCAATGTTTCAAACTTGGGGGCAATCAACATCATATCCTAAAGTCCTCAGTATCTCAGATGTGTCATATCTAGTCATGGTTCTTTGAAGATACATGATGAAGGGTGCTCCCCTTAATACCACAAACACATAACAGAAATAGAGAAACAACAACAATATGCAAGAACAGAAAATTGGCTTCTTATTATCTCCACAAATGTGGAATTACAAACTTTCAGAATTACAATATGCAAAGCCACATGGGCATTCCCTTACAATATTCTGTGGGACAAAGCCTCGAGATATTACCCAGATCTACTACCCAGAACTATTCTGAACTGCCTAAGACAATAATACAGCCTTCCTTATATAGGCAATTTTCCACCGCCTGGGAAGGTTCCAGAATTTTAGCCAATAAGGCCGACCAAACTTAGCATTATTTTATTTTACATTTTATTCCATCATAGTCGGCTCAAGATAACCTTTGAAACCCGAACAGAAATTTTGAAAAAAATTATTTTCTGCCATTTCAGGTGGTCCAACTTCCGAAGACCATAAGTCATCACCCGTTGACCCGCTCGGCTATTATAACCCCATTTCAGAAATGCCACGAAGCGCTCTACAGGCTTGACTCATGCAAGCACCCATCACCCAAATTTTTGACCTCATCTGGGGCCTCTAAAGCCTTCAAAACTGAGTTCAAAGTTTCTGTACCCTGCTGCCAATACCGAAAATCTTCAATATCTTCCAATATACACTTGATCTGGCAATGAAACTTTACTGGCAGACTTATATGACCAAAATGAACCTCCAAGAAAGAAATCATATCATTCTGAGCACATACAAAAATTACCAAAAATAGTAACTTTCCATAAATAGCAGCTCTGCACAAAATAGCCCTTACTGAATATAAAAATAGAAATATTTTTGGGTGATGCAAGATTGCTCTTACACCCAGGATGCTCCTGCATCAGACACCTAGGGTAATTTGAGAAGTGACCCTGTCACGACTCAGATGTGCAGAGGAAAACCAAGACGGTTAACCTCCTCCTTTGTTAGCCATGATGAATTTTTAACAGGTCATCCTTTCCATTTGACCAAATACTCTGCATATGTCCTATTCCTTGTGCTTTTGCCAACATAACTGTCCAGTATGTCTTCAATCTCCTTGATATATGAACTAGTTGCTGGAATACTCCACTGTGCTGTTGTGATCTCATCTTCAACACCTCCTTCATGATACTCTGTCAGATCTGAAATGTTAAACACTGGTAAAATATTCAGCTCACTAGGCAATTCTACCTCATATGCATTTCCTGAATCATGCTTCTTCAGTATCTTACATGGCCCAAACTTCTTCATTTTCAACTTGTTATATGTACCAACCGGAAACCGCTCCTTCTGCAAATGAACCATGACTTCATCACCAACCTAAAATTCCTTATACCTCCTTTTCGCATCTGCCTTAGCCTTATACTGTGCATTCATCTTGGCAATATGCTTCCTCACCTCCTCATGGATGTTCTTCAAATGTTCTGCAAAATCCTCAGCCTCAGCACTACTTATTTCTCCTTTATCTATCTTTCTCAACTCAGATGCATTTCTTGGACTACTTCCATATACAATTTGGAATGGTGATTTACCAGTGCTCCTATTGACAGAATTATTGTATGCAAATTCTGCCTGTGGTAAAATTAAATCTCATCCTGTTGGCTTATCTCCAACCAAACATCTCAGCAAATTTCCCAAACTCCTATTCACCACCTCTATTTGTCCATCAGTCTGTGGATGATGTGATGAACTAAATTTCAAATCTATCTTCAACTTCTTCCACAATGTCTGCCAGAAATATCCAACAAATTTAGTATCCCGATCTGAAACTATGATCTTTGGCAAACCATGAAGTCTCACTACTTCTCTGAAAAACAATTCGGCTACATGAATAGCATCATTAGTCTTCTTGCAGAGAATGAAATGTGCCATCTTCGAAAATCTGTCAACCACCACAAAAATTGAATCATGTCCCCGCTGAGTCCTCGGTAAACCAAGAACAAAGTCCATGCTGATATCCTCCCAAGGCTTCTCTAGTACAGGTAATGGCTGATACAACCCTATATTCTACTTCACTGCTTTCACCATCTGACATACTCTACAACTCTGTACAAACTTTTTCACATCTTGCTACAATTGTGGCCAATAATAATTCTCACCAACCAAACCAAAAGTTTTATCACGACCAAAATGTCCAGCCAATCCTCTGCTATGCTTCTCCTTGATGAGATTCTCCCTCATAGAACTTCATGGAATGCACAACTGACTCCCTCTGAATAGCATATCATCCTAGATGATGAAATCTAACCATTTCATCCTGTCTAGAGTAACAGGTTCTGTACAAGCTTTCCAAGCTTCACCAAAATCAGGATCCTCTAGATACAAATTCTTGAGTTCCTTGAACCCAACCACTTCAATCTGCATTTCTGTCAGCAATAGTTGCCTTCTGCTAAGAGCATCTGCAACCCTATTAGACTTTCCACTCCTGTGTTTCAAAACAAATGTATAACTCTGCAAAAACTCAACCCATTTCAAATACCTCTGATTCAACTTTCCTTGACTATTCAAATATTACAAAGCTTGATGATCAGTATACAAAACAAACTCCTTAGGAAGCAGATAATGTCTCCACTTCTTTAATGCTTGAACTATAGCATAAAATTCCTGATCATAAATAGAATATTTCCTCTTGGCATCATTTAATTTCTCACTGAAATAAGCAACAGGTTTACCTTCTTGGCTCATAACAGCTCCTCATGTAGTACCACTAGCATCACAATCTACTTGAAACACCTTATTAAAATCTGGAAGTGCTAAAACAGGTTCTTCTGTAACTTTTTGTTTCAACAATTGAAAACTCTTTTCTACCCCATTAGTCCACTTAAACTCTTTTCTATCCCCTCTCATTGTTTCAGTCAAGGGTCCACAAATACTGCTAAAATTTTTGATAAACTTTCTGTAAAAGCTAGCTAGACCATGAAAAGATCTTACCTCAGTAGCACTCCTTGGAGTAGGCCATTCAAGGATAGCCTGTACCTTCTTTGGGTCCATTTTTAGACCTTCTCCTGAAACTACAAACCCCAAATACACCAACTCTTTCTTCACAAAACTGCACTTCTTCAAATTAATCAGCAATTTTTCTTCTCTCAACTTCTCAAATACCATACGAATATGCATCATATGCTCATCCAATGTCTTACTAAAGATCAAAATATCATCTAGGTAAATAATGACAAACTTACCCATAAATTCTTTCAGAACCTCGTTCATGAGCCGCATGAAAGTGCTCAGTGCATTGGTTAGCCCAAAAGGCATGACTAACCACTCATACAGTCCTTCCTTTGTCTTGAAGGCAGTCTTCCATTCATCTCCTTCTCTGATCCGAATCTGATGATATCCACTCTTCAGATCTATCTTTGAGAAATACACAGCTCCACTCAAACAGTCCATAATATCATCCATTCATGGCAATGGAAACCTGTACTTGATTGTGATCTTGTTTATTGCCCTAGAATCTGTACACATCCTCCATTCTCCATTCTTCTTTGGTGCTAATACCACTGGTACAGCATAGGGACTCAGACTCTCACAGATCAATCCTTTCTGTAACAGTTCATGTACTTGTCTGTTCAACTGCTCACTTTCTGCAGGTGTCATTCTGTGTGCTGCCTTATTCGGAAAACTCACTCTTGGGATCAAGTCCATCTGATGACTGATCTTTCTGACTAGTGGTAATCCATCAGGTACGTTATCGGATACAATATCCTAAAACTCATTCAACAAATCTACAACTTCTACAGGAACATCTTCTACTTCCTCTTTACCAGCTTTTGGAATTAAAGCAAAACATACATACTCATGCCTCATACCATCTAGGAAATTTCTTCCATCAACAAAAGTTATCCTTGCATTACCACATACCTTTTCTTCGGTCTCCTTCAATGGCTTTAGCTTATGCCACACTCCATCCTTTGTCAGGGAATAGGTATTCGCACGGCCATCGTGTACAGCACATTTGTCAAACTGCCATGGTCTACCCAACAACATATGACATGCATCCATAGATATGATATCACACAATACCTCATCTTGGTATCCGCCAATCTTGAACTTCACCAGGCATTGTTCATTGACCATGACCCTGTGGTCATCCTGTACCCAGGCAATCCGATATGGATGTGGGTGTTTCTATCTCTTGAGCTTCAACTTTGTCACCATCTCTTCTGACACCAAATTGTCAGTGCTTCCACTATCAATAATCACATCACAACATTTACCTTCACACTTGCACCTGGTGCGAAACAGGCTCCTCCTTTGCTCAGGTTCATTCTCACCACTCAACAGGACTCTTCTGTTAATCAATGTTTCTCCTCTTTTAGCATCTTCAAAATTTGATGATCTGGCATCTTCATCTACATGTGCAACTCTGGCTTGGCCTTCATTTCTCCTATCTGTTCTGCCTTGGCACTGAGGACATTCAAATGCCCTATGACCTTCTTCTCCACAGTGAAAACATGTTCCACAGAAGCCTCCTCTTCCAAATCCTTGTCCTCTTCCTCTTCCTCTCTGATCTCTCTTACTCTGATCCTGAAAATGATTGGAATTATTTTCTCTCTAATTCTGACTGCTACTGGCCTCATCCTTCTTTTTCAGATCTTCATTTCGGCCACCATATGACCGTCTGCCAGATCTTCCACCATGACCTCTTCCATTTTGTCTGCTCTCAAACTTCTTGTTCAGCTTTTCCTCTACTTTTAGGGCAAACTGGTATGCCTCCTCAATACTGTTCATTCGAACCAGATTCAACTCCTCCTGAATGCTTGGCCTTAACCCATTAAGGTATCAGGCAACTTTCTCCTTATCAGCTTCTGCATGGCCTGTTCTGATGAGAATTCAATAGAACTCCTCTGTATACTCCTGAACAGATCTTCCTGCTTGCTTCAAACTCTGCATTTTCTTTAGTAGGTCAAGCTCATAATCAATAGGAATGAACTGTCACTTCAATTTATCCACCATCTGATCCCATCTTGTGATTTTATCTTTCCCTCTTCTATTTTTCTCCAATTGAATTTCTTGCCACCAGATCTTCGCATGACCTTTCAATCTGGCCTTCGCAAATTTGACCCTATCAGGATCTTCAACATCTTCATACTCAAAATATTCCTCACATTCATTGATCCAGTCGATCAATTCCTCTGGGTTAAGATTTCCAGAAAATGTAGGAACCTCAATCTTAGGTCTTTTCCCAATCTTGAAAATCGCCCAGAAAAGTCTTTCTTCCTCCTGGTTCACAATTTCAACTTCTCCTTCTTGATATTCTTCTTCGGCTTCATCCTCGCTTTCATCTCTGACATTAAGATTCATTCCTCTGTGAATCTCTTCTTGCAATGCTTGCACTTATCTCTGCAGCTCTCTAACCTCAGGTGTTACAACACCAGCTCTTCCACCACATTCCCTTCGTGGAGGCATTTTCGCGATGCGCGCTAAAACCCTAGCCACGGTCCTGGTGTAAACTGCCTCACAGTCAGCGATCTATTTACACACTCAAGAACTCCTGCTCTAATACCACTTGATAAAGGGTGCTCCCCTTAATACCACAAACACATAACAGAAATAGAGAAACAACAACAATATGCAAAAATAGAAAATTGGCTTCTTATTATCTCCACAAATGTGGAATTACAAACTTTCAGAATTACAATATGCAAAGCCACATGGGCATTCCCTTACAATATTCTGTAGGACAAAGCCTCGAGCTATTACCCAGATCTACTACCCAGAACTATTCTGAACTGCCTAAGACAATAATACAGCCTTCCTTATATAGGCAATTTTTCACCGCCTGGGAAGGTTCCAGAATTTTAGCCAATAAGGCTGACCAAACTTAGCATTATTTTATTTTACATTTTATTACATCATAGTCGGCTCAAGATAACCTTTGAAACCCGAACAAAAATTTTGAAAAAAAATATTTTCTGCCATTTCAGGTGGTCCAACTTCCGAAGACCATAAGTCATCACCCGTTGACCCGCTTGGCTATTATAACCCCATTTCGGAAACGCCACAAAGCACTCTACAGGCTTGACTTGTGCAAGCACCCGTCACCCAAATTTTTGACCTCATTCGGGGCCTCTAAAGCCTTCAAAACTGAGTTCAAAGTTTCTGTACCCTGCTGCCAATACCGAAAATCTTCAATATCTTCCAATATACACTTGATCTGGCAATGAAACTTTACTGACAGACTTATATGACCAAAATGAACCTCCAAGAAAGAAATCATATCATTCTGAGCACATACAAAAATTACCAAAAATAGTAACTTTCCATAAATAGCAGCTCTGCACAAAATAGCCCTTACTGAATATAAAAATAGAAATATTTTTGGGTGATGCAAGATTGCTCTTACACCCAGGATGCTCCTGCATCAATACATTTGAGTCAGTCAATCAATCTCCTCTCTAGAAAAGATTTTGCATCTACAACAACGCAATCAAAACATCAACACAAACTGGAAACAATCTATGCTTCACATGTTTTTATCTCCTTGTATGCTTACTGATTCACATTGAGATTTTTTCATATTGTGTCCTTTCAAGCTCTTTGATGATGTCCTTTATAGGATTTAGAGAGTGATGACTAGGGGCATAATCTTTTATTTGTTTTCTACTTTGAGTGAAAATCTAACAACTTTAGAAATTCTGGATTGAAATGGTGTCCGTCTATAAGAGCCTCCATCACGTGTTGGATGGTCATGAGTACCTCAACCATTGATACCCAAAAAATTCAAGGAAGTTTGATCTAGCTTACATCTTTTTGAATGATTTCTCAATCCTACTGTGAATGGCTATTATCCAAGGATGTGAATGATAAAGGGTCACTGTGGGTAATTCACATTGGAGACAAGAATGAATTTGCAAACTATTTGGCGTGTTTATTTTGCAAGGCATATTCAGGTCATAACGACATTTATCTTTTGATGCTTATACAAATTACTATATCAAAATGGACATGATATTCAGGTCATCCTGGCATTTGTGCCTTGGTGCTTACTGTAATACCCCAAAAATGGGCTATAGGTTCATTAACCTCCTACATCTTCAATTCAAATGAAATTGATACAAAAGTGCTAACCTAAGGCACATCTTCACATCGAAATCTTAATTGATTTTATCTTAATTCTGCATCAGGGAATATTTCCTAAATATTCCTAATTTATCTAATTATCTTTAATTAAATATTATTTGGTGATAAATGTTATTATTTATCCTAAAGTTGATTAATTGAATATGATGAATATTTAATTAATTAATTTAATTCTGCCACTTAATTATTTAATTAGATTTAATTGCATTTATTCCTAGTTAATATTGTTTTTATTTTGACAATAAATCAAAATTCTTACAAACAATCAATTGAATGTTTATTTAATTGATTTAAAATCAAAGTTGTCAAATTTAATGATTTAATTGGAATAAAGTTTGATTTAATAATTGATTAACTCATAAATCAATTGTTTTAATTTTAAAATCAATTAAGTGGAAAACAAATCACTTTATTTATTAAATTAATTCATATTAAATCATGCACAATCACAAAAGTAGTCAACTTTAAAACAACTATTATTTTCAATTTGTAAACTTTCTAAAACTCAACATCTGATGATGAGTTGAAAAAAATAAAAAAAATAAAAAAACTAAAGCTCTATTTTGAGATAAAAACTGCTTTTGCATGATTTTATGAATTAAATATTCTTAATTTCTTGTTAACTCAAAAATCAACTTGAGTTTATCAAGAGTGATTTATGGCTTTTCTCTTGCATCCTCAAGGCCCTAGATTTCTATAAAATTAAGCTTTTAGCTCTCTAAATCTCTCAAGCTTTCAATCTCTCAAAATCCCTCAAGCTTTCAATCTCATCATCTCTCAAATTTGCACAATTACTCTAGCGAATTGACATCTGAAGAATCAAGCACTTGTGACAGGTGAATTTGTGAGATCATTCATAATTTTCATAGTTTTTGCATAGTTTTTCATATCATTTAGCATATCATTGTTAGATACTTTTACATATCAATTTCATACATTCAAATTCAATTTCATGCATTATAGCTTAGATTCATACAATTTCTCATCCTATTGCATAGAAAATACAAAAATATAGATTAATTTGCATTCATATTTCATTGCTTTCATCATTTTAAATCTTTCGTTTAGGTGTTGCATTGTCACTGATCTCGATTTCAATCCGAGAACATCATACTCGCACCAACTAGAAGGCAGTAAATCGCATGGTTAGCATAGTTTCAATTACTTGCAGATTTTGAATTTTTTTTGTAACCTCTAATATTTTACTAAAGTGTTGTGTCTACAACTAGGTACAAAATTCACACACACATTTCTAGCACCCACCGTGGGGCAACCCACCTTTACATGCTAGTTTTGGTTTTTTTTTTGGAGCTAACTCCCTTGTGCAAATTTACTTGGAGACTAAAACCCTAAATTTTCAAAGATTTAATTTTATCTCCCAAACGGCTTGAAATTTTGGTCTAAAATTGTTTTTCTAGGTTGGAGGCATATCAGGGAAGCTTTGATAAAAAAAATTCAAAATTTTTTGAAATGTTTTGAATTTTTAATAATTATTTTTTTATTTTTCATAAATAATTCATTTTCGGTGCAAATCATCATATTTTTTGTAAATTTTTATATTTTTAGAAAGCTCTTTAAATTATACAGGGGGTCTATTTTTTGTGTTTTAAATTTGGATGCAATATAATAGCTCAAATAGTCAATTTACAAAAACTGGTTTGCTTTAGTAAAAGTGGTCTTTAGGGCACAAATGAAGAGATTTTTCAAAAAAATTTACACTTTTGGAAAGCTCTCTATTTTTTAGTAGGGGTCTTTGTTTTACATTTCTATTTTTATGACCGAAATCATATTTAAAAAATTAGATCTTGTTGGCTAGGTCAAGTGCAAAAAAAGTAAAAATTTTGTGATGGGTATGCACTTATTTTTCATATGATTCAATGCATGATATGAGCTATCATTTGGATTATTTGCTGGTTATCATTGCTCCTAACAATTTTTTTTTAGATCTAACCCTAGGGTTTTCAAAAGTTGAATATACCTTGCATATCTTGTTTGCTTGTTGGCTTGTTGGAGAGTTTGTGGCTTGCTTGCATGGAAAAGCTCAACAAAAATTGCTAAAATAGGTAAAATCTACTAAGCGCATTGCGAGGAACTCAGGTATTCTATTACATCTAATAACACTTCATTTTGGGACATAAAACAAACTCTCTTATGTCAAGCTTGAGTGCCTTTACAGCTTTCATAATTCACACTTCTATTTTGGGCTCTAAAATAAATATAGATTTGCTTTTCACATATCTGTTACACATAGTAAATAGGCCCTATGAACACTATTTGTGATTCTTGAGAAAGTGGGTTTCCAACAAAGCTCTTCCCAATGAGAAAACCCCTTGTAGGTAGGGAGGTTACTGAGAGCGTCTCACGTTCTACTAGATTTGTGTGTCTTCAACTTTTGATTGATACATTTTCTCTCCGGAGGGGTTGATAGATCATAAGCAGTTTACGTCATAGATCTTTGTGAGATAATCTTGGTCTTAGTGTGTCGGATTAATCTATCTACTTTGTTTTGGTTAAAAGTGAAAAGGCTAGAGGACTATGCTCTACTCCCTTTTTGGGTAGTATCAGAAACTCAGATCCTTGAATCTGGAACTAGTCCCCATGTGGTATCTTTTGTGAGCCACCTTTAGAGAGGGTTAACCATAGTGGACATTCCCTTAATTGGGTCAAATACATGGATAGAACCTCAAGCGGTAATAGCCATTTTCACCATGGTAGTAGCAACTGCTATATAAATGGCCTTGTGGAAGAAATCTTCATAGGTGTGGTCTCTTTTTGGGATGTCAAATCACCCTACCAGCTCCTAATTGATTAATTTCTCAGACTGTGTCAAAACCTCGATGCACCTAGATTGGAGTTTTCCCTCTTGAGATCACAAAAGTTGCAGAGTTAGACCATTACTACAAACCCTAGTGAGGCCAAATTTTTCATTTTCTAAGAATATGTACGTTATTGAAAAACTTTTTAGAATGTACACAAGTAGTATTTCTAGAGATTAGCACAATAAGTCACTATTACTTGTTCATGCGCAAGGTTGCTTTTGCCCTTGTTCATTGTTTTTAGATGATTTCTTTCTTTCCTTACTATTTTGCGTGCTTGATATCTTCTTGATTAATTAAAATGAGCTGTTACACGGATCTTCAAAATTTGCATAACAAACTGATACTGAAAAATTAAAAAATTGCAAATCTGAAGCAAAAATCCTTTCTAGTGTCAAAAGTCATCTTGAAATTTTAAAACTTGTATCAAAGCCAAAGTCAAAGTTGTCAAAGATTGGTCAAATTTGTCAGAAATCTATATTTTATAGTCTATTCCCAAATTATGTCAAAATAGCAAACTAATTCTTGTCATTTCTGGTCATCCTTGGTTGGTCTGGGTCAAATCTTAGGTGCTATTACATGTTGCTCAACATCCAAATGAACTTAAATGGTATCATGTTGCACAAAATGACTCTTGGTCTTCTTTCTTCCACATCTCCCATGTCTTCCTAGTCTCCCAATTTCCATCCTTTCTCTTCTTCCTAAACTCTTCACGTCTTCTTGATTCTTTTCCTCTTATTATCTAGTCTTCTTTCTTCTATTCATCTCTTCTGTCACTTCCATGCTTGATTCCTCCTCTTCCAGAACCATGAATTTCAGCTATCTTGTTATGGAACCTCTCTTGAAAATGGATGATCTTGAACTCATTGCTCAATTCGAAAAGTATTATTTCAAAAAACCCATGAGTGATAAATTTATGATGAAAATAAAGGAAAAAATGATTGAATCAGATGCCTTTGCTAGGATCATATGCATGGTCATGTCATGACCTTCTTCTTCCAAACATCTTTCATATTCTAAATCTTCTCATCATTCCTCATCATCCACGTCTTCTTCCTCTTCTGATTCTTCACGTTCCTCTTCTCCACAATCTTGTTCCTCTTCTACTTCTCCCAAGAGTCTTACTTCTCTTCTCAAGACATACCATGATGAGCAATGTGATAAACCTTATGATACCTCTTCCACGGAGAGTGACACACCCATCTTTGAAGACTATGATGACTATGATGATGGACAATATAATGATACCTATGACACCTTTGTTCCTAAGAGTCCTCATCGTGTGCTCGTGCTTACTGAAAATGGGATGTCACATTAGATAGATCATGATGGTGATCCATATGATTCTGATTTTGAGAGAGACTTTGATGATTTTTATGAACAATACCTAGATGATACATCTACTTCTATTGAGGAATATAAACTGTACCACTCTAATTTAAAATGTCAATACTATAAGGATCTCTCCTCTAAGAATTCTCATGCTGAAAATAAAGATTACACTCTCAAGAAAGATCATGTTAGTGTTGAACCTTTGTCTTTTGATGGTTCCCTCCCATTCCCTACTTCCTCCAATACCCATACATTTCCTAAAGATTCCAAGCCTATCAAATCTTTCACAAGTCCTTCATCCACCAAAGGTCCTAATACTTTTCATGTGGTTTCCTATAGTTATCCTCAAGGGCTACCTCTTAAAGAAACTCAAGCTAACCTTCACTTGGCTGCAAATACTTTCAATAATGCTAAACCTAAATAGCCTAAGCCTTTATATGCTATAATTCCTACTTCAGCTAGTCCTCCACCACCTCTTCCAAAGTCTTCCATACAATCACAACATGCTTCCTTGTCCTTAGAAGTGGCTCCATGTCAAGAGGACTCCAAAAATGATAAAGAAAAGAACATAAAGAAAGATCAAGATCAAGAAACCTCTATGTCATCCAATCCTTTTCATGATGTATCTTATCCATTCCATGGTTCTTTTGATCATGTACGCCCTTTCTCATTCATTCCATTGTGTCTTAAGTCTTCTCCTAAGCAAGATCAAGCTACTACTTACACTATTAAGCTTACTAACAATCAAAATAATATTACCCCACTTCCAATTTCCAAAGATGATACTTCCATTAAGGTTGCTAAAAATGGTGTTGTTATTTCCAATGTTAAGCTTATTGAAAATCAAGAAAAAAATTGTACGCTTGTGCTATCCAAAGATCCTTGTCAAGATCAAAGTCTTCCATCTTCTTATTCTACCACTCCATATTCATTTCCACTTTCCACTCTTCCTAAGTCTTTGCAAGCTTTGAAAAATCTTATCAAAGAAGGTGCTCATATTCAAGATGTCCATAATTCTATTGAAAATCTTACTACTCACTCTAAAGATGATGATGTCCTTGGTTGTCATATAGATGTTGATGAACTTATTGATTATCCTTTTGTATCTTCCACATCCATCCTTGGACCTCCTCCACCAATACTAAGAGCTTCACATCTGCCTTCCATCTTGGGTCTTTATGTCCCTTCACTTTCCCCTCCTAACTCTCCTAATTCACCATCCATCTTGGGTCCTTACATACCTTCATCTCCTATCTTTCCTCAAGATCAACATAGATGCATACCCTTGAATCCTTTTCATCCACCCACCCATCTAAACCAGTCATATCCTCCTTCTTCTTCTACAAGTCCCAAGTTCTTTGGAAGTAACTTGAATGTTCAATACAAGAAAAAGAAGCAATACAAGAATCCATCAAAAAAAGAAAATCATCATGTCTCCTTTAATCGACACAGAGGCATAAAGTCAAAAGAGATATCAAAGAAAAAAACTACAAGACAAGTATGGGTTCCAAAATCCATCATTAAAGATATTCTCTCTAGATCATCAAAAAGAAATGAAAATCCTATGGCTATATGGATTCTAAAATCTCTCTTGAAAAAGTCTGATGTTGAGCAACAAGTGAAGTTGACATTCAAGCTTCCAAAGGCTTCCACTTCGTCTTCTTCCAAAAATATTCTTCCATTCCATGCACCTAAACCACAACCTCTGCTATCCATTCTCCACATTCCTTTATGTATTCCTTCATTCACATTTCCTCCATCCTCTCGCCACCCTTCAAGGTGTGTGTTGATGTTGATCTTGCCTTCCTTTCCATCTCCCCTTTCACAATCCTTCTATTCATTATCCTTCTATCTTCTATCTTTTTTCCTCACTTGCCTATTTCTCCCATCTTCCAACCTCACTCACTTTACATAAAACCTTATCCTCAATTTTTCTCTTCCATCTTCCTTTCCCTATCAGCATCTTTGAGCATATCATTTTGAATCCTTGGCATATCATGGTTTATCCTTTTAAAGAGCATTATCTAAAAAGTTTGCCTTCTTCCAAAAAAAAATAAAAAATAAAAATGTGCCTTGGTAGCAAAAGTAAAGAGAAATAAATTCATCATATGGTGAAAACCACTCCCTTGCGGTGCCTTGGATAAGTACCATGATGAAAACTTGGCAATCAGGCATCATGTGTAGTTCTTCTACATATTTCATCCATTCCATCTTCTCTCTTTGATCTTGACAATGTTGATCTATACATGAATATTTGGCTATCTTGTGAGCTATCTTACGATGATCTTGCTTTCATTACCTTTCTATTTAGCCTTAATATTTATTTTCCTCCATTCATCCTAGCCTTTCGCTATCCTTTTCCCCTTTTCTCTTGATCTAAAAAAAAAAGAGTAGAACATGATGATTTGAAACCTCTTGACATGTCTACTCCTTTGGACTACATCCTTTCCTACTCTTGCATTATGATTTTGTGACTTATCTTATGCTGGCCTTTCATTGACTATCCAAATGTGCTTGACATGATAATTTTTCCCTAGCTTGGGTACCCTTGAGGATTTCTTCCCTTCATTCTCCTTCATTCTCTTGTCTTCCATCTCTTCCACCAGCTTGCCAATCCCTCTTGTTCTCCACCTTGCTAGACATTGGGACTACATGATATGATCTTGCTTGGGAGTTTGCAATGGAGAAAGATTCAATCAAGTTTGCTAAGAACTGTCCAAAGTGTCAAGTGCATGGAAAATTAATTCATGCTCCGGGGAGAGATCTAATTCCCTTCACTACTCAATGGCCTTTTCACCAATGGGCATTTGATCTTATAGGATCCATACATCCTCATTCTTCTAATGGGCATACCCACATTATTACAGCTATAGATTATTTCACAAAATGGGTAGAAGCATTCCCTTTAACACAAGCAACTGGAAAGAAAATCTCTATGTTCATCTTGAACTACATCATATGTTGGTATGGTATCCCACATTCTATAGTCACAGATAATGATGGACAATTTAAGAAAAAAGACTTGGATGATTTATGTGCCAAATTCAAGATTACACAACATTGGTCATTTATCTACTATCCTCAAGGGAATGGACAAAAAGAGGCTTCTAATAAGAATCTATTGAAAATCTTTCACTGTACAGTTAATAAAATACAAAGAGACTGGCATCTCATGATCAATCCATCTCTCTGGGCCTACAAAACAAGTATCAAAACACCTACTGGGGCTACACCTTTCGCTTTAGTTTATGGGTCTGAAGTGGTACTGCCTATTGAGGTTGAAATCCCATCACTAAGAATCAGAATGCATGGTCTAGTAACTGATGATGACTACAGAGTGTCTAGGTTGCAAGAACTTGAACTACTAAATGAGTGCAGACAAGCAGGGTATGATCATCTTAGAGTATATTAGAAGAGAATTTTTAGAGGCTACAACAAGAAATTCAGACACGGAGAATTTTAGGTTGGCGATCTAGTCTTGAGAGAGAATCCTAAAAATCAATCACATAGAGAGCGCAAGGGGAAGTTTGAACCCAACTGGTTGGGTCCCTTTGTAATCATTGCTACTTTTGGCTCTGGATCCTATCAACTCTCAATGACTAAAGGAGAACAGCTCTGAGAACCAATCAGCGTTCTCCATCTAAAGAAATTCTATGCCTAAGGCATTCAGTCTATGGTAAAATGTCCTAAAAAATTATAAAAATTGGAAAAAGTCCTAAAAAATGAACATCTTGGTGAAAACCTAGCAATAGGCACCTTGATGATTCACAAAAAATCAAAAAATATCAAAAGTACAAAAAAATTGGAAAAATGAAAAATACAAAAAAATGAGAAAAAGAAAAAGTGCCTTGGTGAAAACCTGGAAACAGGCGCCTTGGTAGCAAAAATAGAATCTCTGCCAAGATGGTGAAAACTTGAAAAATGGTTGCCACTTGTTTCAAAATGCTCCATCTATCAATGTAATCTTGATCTTTCCTGGCTTTTAGTCTTGTTTTAGTTTGTACATATTTCTCAGTTTGTTTCTGCATTCTTGTTTTCAATAAAATTAGTCGTGTACCAATCAACTCAAGCATCTATATCTTATTAATGTTCAAACTTGGGGGAAATCAAAGTCATATCCTACAATCCCCAGTATACTTTAGACATGTCATATCCAGTCAAAATCCTTTGAAGCTTCATCTGAGTTATTCCGTCTATCTCCTCTCTAGAAAGGATTTTGCATCTACAACAACACAATCAAACATCAACACAAACTGAAAATAATCTATTCTTTTTACATGTTTTTATCTCCTCGTATGCTTACTGATTCGTATTGAGATTTTCACATATTGTGTCCTTTGAGCTCTTCGATGATGTCCTTTACAGGATTTAGAGAGTGATGACTGGGGCATAATCTTTTCTTTGTCTTTTGCTTGTATGTGAAAATCTAACAACTTTAGAAATTTTGGATTGGAATGGTGTCCATCTGTAAGAGCCTCTATCTTGAATTGGATGGCCATGAGTACCTCAACCATTGATACTCAAAAAATTCAAGGAAGTTTGATCTAACTATTGTCTTTTTGAGTGAATTCTTTCTCCTACTGTGAAACGTGATCTTGCCTAAGGATGTGAATGATAAAGAGTCACTACGGGTAATTCACACTAGATTTAGAATGATCTCTTGACTATTTGATGTGTTTCCACACAAGGTGTATTCAAGTCATCATGATGTTTATGTTTTGATGCTTATACAAATTGCAATATTAAAATGGACATGATATTCAAGTCATCCTGGCGTTTGTGCCTTGGTGCTTATATCTAATCTGACATTTTGAAAACAAAATCAATATTCATATGTATGTGGTTGTCTCACCAGTGGGCGTTGTATTAATTCTTGTGCATAAAAATCGATATTCATATGTCTATAGTTTCATAACTAGTGGGTGTTGTATTGATTTATCCAGTTACCTAAAAAGTTCAATGATGAGAACAAATCGACACATGATCAGTGACTAGGTCCTAGGTCTTAGGTTTGCATTTCATTCTGCATCTTTGCATTTTGCACTTTGCATAATCTCACAAATTGCTTGCACACTTAAATGATTCTTCAAAAACAAAAGTGCTAAACATGACTACAAGAGCTAAATCTTACACGAAGGTCCATCCAATGAAATAGCAAGTAGAATCCTTTTTTGGGATCAAAATCGAAATCTAAGATCGTTTATATTATTCACTACTTGCATAATCAACCTTCAAACATCAAAGAAATACAAAATTCAACTTAATTGATTATCTTACATCAAACTATCAAAATTTCAACTTGGTCAACTATGGTCAACTCATGGTCAAACCTAGTCAAACTTCATCTTTAAGACCTCTAAACGATGCAAAATGCATTCTTGAACGTGTACAACCACTTCTCAAATCAATTAACATGCTTCTAAACTACAACGCTGACTTTCTTGTCAGATTTCAATTTTTATCCCGAAGGGGGCATGGTATTGCACATCATTCAAAGTCTGTCAACTATTTTTGTCAATCAAATCTTTCTTAGTAATCAAGACAACAACCACATCTAATTTTTGATTCATCTAAAGTCCTCATTGCTTGGGGAAAATCTATCATCTCTCAGGGCATATCAGATTCATCGAGATCCATATCAATCTAGTATCCTAATCTATCTTGTAAATTGTATCATTTTTTCATAACCATCGGTTCGTTAGTGTTATTTCCTTGGTTCTTCATAATTGATGGGTTCAAGATGTGATACCAATATGATTCATACAAGGACATTCAGGTCTGAAATCGGTCACTCACTTCTTCACAATCATAAGGTTCAAAATCAAGCATTTTGGCACTTTTTTCGTAATCACCGGTTCATTGCTGATATAGCTAGCATCATCTTGATTCTTTGGTCATTCAAGACCTAAATCTTAAATCTTTAAATCTTTCAATCGGTTTCTGTCTCAGAATCAGTTAATCTTTCAAAACAAATCAGTTTCATACGTATATCAAACACAAACTATTCTTTGAACCACTGTGCTTCGCACAGTAATTCAAAGAGGGGCAAAATGTAATACCCCAAAAATGGGCTATAGGTTCATTAACCTCCTACATCTTCAATTTGAACAAAATTGATACAAAAGTCCAACCTAAGGCACATCTTCACATCAAAATCCTAATTGATTTTATCTTAATCCTGCATTAGGGAATATTTCCTAAATATTCCTAATTTATCTAATTATCTTTAATTAAATATTATTTGGTGATAAATATTATTATTTATCCTAAAGTTGATTAATTGAATATGATGAATATTTAATTAATTAATTTAATTCTACCACTTAATTATTTAATTAGATTTAATTGCATTTATTCCTAATTAATATTGTTTTTATTTTGACAATAAATCAAAATTCTTACAAACAATCAATTGAATGTTTATTTAATTGATTTAAAATCAAAGTTGTCAAATTTAATGATTTAATTGGAATAAAGTTTGATTTAATAATTGATTAACCCATAAATCAATTGTTTTAATTTTAAAATCAGTTAAGTGGAAAATAAATCACTTTATTTATTAAATTAATTCATATTAAATCATGCACAATCACAAAAGCAGTCAACTTTAAAACAACTATTATTTTCAATTTGTAAACTTTCTAAAACTCAACATTTGATGATGAGTTGAAAAAAACAAAAAAACAAAAAAAACTAAAGCTCTATTTTGAGATAAAAACTGCTTTTGCATGATTTTATGAATTAAATATTCTTAATTTCTTGTAACTCAAAAATCAACTTGAGTTTATCAAGAGTGATTTATGGATTTTCTCTTGCATCCTCAAAGCCTTGGATTTCTATAAAATTAAGCTTTCAGCTCTCTAAATCTCTCAAGCTTTCAATCTCTCAAAATCCCTCAAGCTTTCAATCTCATCATCTCTTGAATTTGCACAATTACTCTAGCGAATTGACATCTAAAGATTCAAGTACTTGTGACAGGCGAATTTTTGAGATCATTCATAATTTTCATAGTTTTTGCATAGTTTTTCATATCATTCAGCATATCATTGTTAGATACTTTTACATATCAATTTCATATATTCAAATTCAATTTCATGCATTATAGCTTAGATTCATACAGTTTCTCATCCTATTGCATAGAAAATACAAAAATATAGATTAATTTGCATTCATATTTCATTGCTTTCATCATTTTATATCTTTCATTTAGGTTTTGCATTGTCATTGATCTTGATTTCAATCTGAGAACATCATACTCGCACCTACTAGAAGGCAGTAAATCGCCTGGTTAGCATAGTTTCAATTACTTGCAGATTTTGAGTTTTTTGCTAACCTCTAATGTTTTACTGAAGTGTTGTGTCTACAACTAGGTACAAAATTCACACACACACTTATATCTAATCTGACATTCCAAAAAGAAAATCAATATTAATATGTCCATGGTTGTCTAGCCAGTGGGTGTTGTATTGACTTTGGCACAAAAATCAATATTCATATATTCATAGTTTCCTAACTAGTGGATGTTGTGTTGATTTATCTGGTTACCTAATAAATATTCAGTGATGAAAAAGACTAACACATGATCAATGACTAGGTCCTAGGTCTTAGGTTTGCATTTCATTTTGCACTTTGCATGATTGCATTTATCTCACGGTTGCCTAAATCAGCTTGACACTCAAATGATTTTTCAAAATTATGCTAAACGCATCACAAGGACTAAGTATCACATGAAGGTCTTCTTAACAGATCACCAAGCAGGCACCCTGGCTAATTTCAATGTTCTGAACCTATTTTCAGGATCAAAATCAAAATCTAAGATCATTTATATTGTCAACATAGCGATTTAAAATTTTCAGACCCAGGATGGCCTACTGCTTGCATAATCGACCTTCAATCATCACAGAAATCTAGAATTCAACTTAACTGTTTATCTTACATCAAACTATTCAAATTTCAACTTGGTCAACTCATGGTCAAACCTAGTCAAACTTGGTCAAGGAGACCATTTAACGCTGACTTTTCAAATCAATTAACATGCTTTCTAAACCATTTAATGCTGACTTTTCTTGTCAAATTTCAATTTTCATCCCGAAGGGGGCATGATATTGCACATCAATCAAGTCTATAAATCAAATCTTTCCTCATTAATCAAGACAACAACCACGTCTAGTTGTTGATTCATCAAAAGACCTCGTCACTTGGGGCACATCGCTTGGGGCATATCATATTCATTAAGATCCATATCAATCTAGTATCCTAATCAATCTTGTAAACGGTATCAACTTTTTGTAACCATCGTCTCATTAGTGTTATTTCCTTGGTTCTTCATAACTAAAGGGTTTGGATGTGATACCATTTTGATTCCTTTGAATCAGGTCTAGAATCAGGTGTTTTGATACTTTTTCGTAATCATCAGTTCATTATTGCTATAGTTGACATCATCACGATTCTTGGTCAACCAGGACCTAAATCAGCTTTTCCAATCTTTCAATCAATTTTTGTCTCGGAATTGGTTAATCTCTCAAAATCTTTCATCATCATCAAACACAGATTGTTCTTTGAACCACTGCGCTACGCACAGTAATTCAAAGAGGGGCAAAATGTAATACCCCAAAAATGAGCTATAATTTCATTAACTTCTTACATCAACAATTCGATCGAAATCGACATCAAAGTCCTAACCTAAGGCACATTTGCACATCAGTTTATCAAAAACCTAATTGATTATCTTAATTTTGCATTAGGGAATATTCCTTGAATATTCCTAATTTATCATAATTATCTTTAATTAAATATTATTTGGTGATAAATGTCATTATTTATCCTAAAATTGATTGATTGAATATGATGAATATTTAATTAATTAATTTAATTCTGCCACTTAATTATTTAATTAGATTTAATTGCATTTATTCCTAGTTAATATTGGTTTTATTTTGACAGTAAATCAAAATTCTTACAAACAATCAATTGAATATTTATTTAATTGATTTAAAATCAAAGTTGTCAAATTTAATGATTTAATTAGAATAAAGTTTGATTTAATAATTGATTAACCATTAAATCAATTATTTTAATTCAAAATCAGTTAAGTGGAAAATAAATCACTTTATTTATTAAATTAATTCATATTAAATCATGCACAATCAGAAAAATAGTTAACTTTAAATCAATTTTCAATTTCAATTTGTTAACTTTCTAAACTCAACATTTGATGATGAGTCGAAAAAGAGAACTAAACTCTATTTTGAGATAAAAATTGCTTTTGCATGATTTTATGAGTTTATTTATTCTTAATTTCTTGTTAACTCAAAAATCAACCTGAGTTTATCAAGAGTGATTTATGGTTTTTCTTATGCATCCTCAAAACCTTAGATTTCTTAAAAATAAGGCTCAGCTCTTCACAAAATAATCTCTCGAATTTGCACAATTACTCTGGCGAAATTGCATACAAAGAATCAAGCTTTTGCGATAGGTGACTTTGTGAGATCAATTCATAGTTTTTCATAGCTTTGCATAGATTTTCATATCAATTCATATCATTCTTAGATTAAATCTACATATTATTTTCAATGAATTCTAGCTTAGATTCATATGGTTTTTCATCCTAATTGCATAGAAAATTCAAAAATATAGATTAATCTGCATTCATTCTACATTCATCTTTTAGCATTAAATCCTTTGTTTAGGTGTTGCATTGTCACTAATCTCGGTCTAATCTAAGAATATATACTCACACCTACTAGAAGGAAGTAAATCGCCTGGTTAGCTTAGTTTCAATTACTTGCAGATTTTGATTTTGCTAACCTCTAATATTTTACTAAAGTGTTGTGTCCGCAGTTAGATACAATTTTCACACACACATAAGTTAGTCAGGATGGTGGTCACCATATATTGAAATAACTCAATGAAGTTATCATGAATATCTATAAACAAAGGTGTCAATCATCAACGAGCAAAGAGCAAAATAGACCAAAAGTTTTTTTTCTTTCCACCGCCTGAGGGCATTTCTTGTAATTTGTCTTTTATGCTTTCTAGGTTTAGGGCTCTAACCATCCAAAGCTTGTTTCATGCTCATTCATAAGAGGATTCCAAGATGGTTGGGCTATGTGTGTGTGTTTGTGTGTGTGTGTGTGTTGTAACCTCATTTTGAGGATTCTGGTTGAAAGATAATAGAAAAACTGAATACAATTGCTACATAGCAGACTTCTAAATTTTGTGTCTAAGCTTCTAAGCATGAGATTTTGTATGTAATTAATAGACCTATTTTAATACAAATACACTACGGTTTCTGTCTTATATTATTGTTGTCTCTTTTCTTTTTCTTTTTTACTCTTGTATGTTTTATTTGTAAAGCATTTAAAATATACCAGTTGTTAAGCAACTTGTTTAATTGATTGTGAGTTTCTTTCAAGGAAAGAATTAAAATCCTCATTTTCAATTCTAGAGAGTAAACATATTTGTAGAGATTTAGATGATAGTAATATTAGATTGATAGAATAGTTTGTAAGGCATTCTATTCAGATTGCATATAGTTTGTAAGGCATTCTATTATATTTCTTTTAAGATAGCCCTATGGATTTACATTGAGACACTCTTTTCCCATTGGATTAGGCACTGGTTTAGTATTTGTTCTTGCAAGTTATCTTTCAAAGTCTTTAAAATCCTAAAATTCATTTCATTACTAGTACTTTTACTTTTAAGAGTTTTTTTATATGTTTTTAAGGAACTTTATCCAAGTGGTATAGTTCATATTGTTGATTCCTTCAAGAGAGAATCAAAAGGTTATCCTTCCTTGAGTTGAACTCAGAAAAAGAAGAAGGATGAATGTCTTTATACCACTAATGTATGCCATAACATTCATAGTTTCTTTTGTTATACTCTATATCAGGATATTCTCAGTTGTTTATAGAGTAATCTTTTATTGAAGTATTTTAAAGCATAAATAGCATAACAGTGAAGAAATTTATCCACTTTTGAGTTTACTTGCAATATAGTAACTTGCATAGGCAATACCCGCCTGAATCCTATGGAGCTCAAAGCAGAAGGAGGATCTTATCCAATCCTCATCAATTAGACTATTTCTTGTCAAACTTGAGAGTCCATACAACTAAGAATCAAGCCTATACATTTACCAAGTTTTCTCTTTACAAGAAAAAGCTCTAACAAACTGGTGACTTTGCTAGGGATCCTTTTGCAATTAGACAAGTAACATAGGTTCCAAGTTGAGTTTGACTCCTAGCCTTCTTACTTGACACCAGTTAGTCACCATTAAAGAATTGAGTTATTCCCTTATCTCTCAGTCTTTCCTTTCCTGCTAGCCAATTGCACAATTTCTCTCTTAAGGAGTAGTATCTCTTGATTCCCAACCTAGTTGGGTGGTGACTCTCTAAAAATCTTAGTACTAGTGTTGTATAAAAAATTCACTATTTCACAATGATCCATAGAAATACAAGATCTTGGAGAAAAGAACATCTAGAAGAAAATTTAGAAGGAGAACTTCCAACTACCTCAAGGCATAGCCAAATGAGGAAGGAGAGAAATAACAGTGACATGTCTTTTACATGGAAACCAAAAGGAGATGTGAGGTCAGAGGATCCGGTTCAAGCAAATTAAGAATGAAATACATCAGAGTATGAGGAAGTAGTTGATTTGGGCATAAATCAGTATGAAGATTACTATTCTCCCTCTGAAAGAGATGGAGGAAAAGCACAACATCATAATCTTTTCTTTGTCTTCTACTTGTATGTGAAAATCTAACAACTTTGAAAATTTTGGATTGAAATGGTGTCCGACTATAAGAGCCTCTATCTCAAATTGGATGGCCATGCGTACCTCGACCATTGATACCCAAAAAATTCAAGGAAGTTTGATCTAACTATTGTCTTTTTGAGTGAGTTCTTTCTCCTATTGTGAAATGTGATCTTACCTAAGGATGTGAATGATAAAGGGTCACTATAGGTAATTCACATCAGATTTAGAATGATCTCTTGACTGTTTGATGTGTTTGTACTGCAAGGTGTATTCAGGTCATCATGACGTTTATGTTTTGATGCTTATACAAATTGCTATATCAAAATGGATATGATATTTAGGTCATCCTGGCATTTATGCCTTGGTGCTTATATCTAATCCGAGATTCTGAAAACAAAATCAATATTCATATATCCATGGTTGTTGACCAGTGGGTGTTGTATTGATTCTTGTGCATACAAATTGATATTCATATGTCTATGGTTTCATAGCTATTGGGCATTGTATTGATTTATCTGGTTACCAAAAATTTC
This sequence comes from Chamaecyparis obtusa, assembly GCA_027943335.1. Taxonomy (NCBI): domain Eukaryota; kingdom Viridiplantae; phylum Streptophyta; class Pinopsida; order Cupressales; family Cupressaceae; genus Chamaecyparis; species Chamaecyparis obtusa. The sequence goes on along the minus strand of BSBK01003234.1, from coordinate 1,814,010 downwards.
AATGATGATAACAAATCGACACATGATCAGTGATTAGGTCCTAGGTCTTAGGTTGCATTTCATTCTACATGTCTCTTTGCAAATTTTGCATGTCTGCATGATCTCACAAATGATTGGAAACATTTCAAAGCTTAAACAAATCTTCATATCATTTCTTCACATCTAACGAGTGTTGAGTCTCACTCAAAGGTCTCTTCACCGAACCGCAAGTAGTAACTCTCTTGGGTTAAACATCCTTTTGACATAAGACTGAGTACTTGTCTTCATCAACCTGCAAAAACATATCATGTGTATCACTGCATTTACATCCCATATCATTACCATTTTTTGCATTACATTACATCCAGTGCATAAGCATAAATCATACATACATCTTTTCATAATCCATTACATTTGCATAACATCCATACATATGAAAGAAATCATTGCATTGCATTGATCCATACATACATTCTACACTACTCATAGCATAAACATCACATGATATCATCATAAATCAAAACATGACAAGTATAAATGAAGTCACAACCAAAAACATTGATCTCATATATATCATAAACTCAAAATGTGTCAGGGGTGCACTACTAGCACAGTGTACAAAAGAATGAGCTCCTGAGAGCTATCAGAGCTAGAACAGTATATCAGTGGTCAAAAAGAATAGAGTATATCAAAACATAAGAACATAAATCAACTATCAGCATGCTCCTCGATATCTAGTGGAGGAGGGGGTGGTGCATCTGGTATAGTCTCTACTCTTGGTGCCCTAGCTCCCTCTGAGGCTGCCATATAATCTGAATATGTGGGTACTCTCTGTGTAGTAGGGATAGCAGCATAATATGCAGACACATAGTAGGAATCCCATGAGGTCTGATGGGTCACCTTTGTCTATAATCTTTGAACCTCTAAGTGAAACTCTACATGAAGCTCTATGTGCTACCTATTTGCCTCTAGATACCTCTCCTCCCACCTAGCACTATGTACCTTTAGGTCCCAGACCTGAGCTCTGAGATGTCTAATAGTCTCTGATGAAGTGAGAGGAATAGTAGGATCTACCTCAGCTACTGGCATCTCTATGTCCTATGCTGGCTGCTCTGGTTGCTGCTCCGTGGTATCTGCTCTATGTGCCTTATGGCATCTAACCTCAGCTCCTAGATCAAATGTGGTATCTTCTTGTAAGGGATCTCCATCACCACCTACAAACTTCTTTGCTATTATGACATCATCTGTAGAACCAACACCACCCACGGTACCACTCTCACCCTTGGTCTGTCTTTGTGAACCTGTGGATGTACCTACTATAGAAGTAGAAGGATGAGGGGGCCTCATATGTCCTCATGGTCTCTGAAGAGGAGTCATCACTCTTTTTCTAGGTGGTGTAGGATGCACTATCTGAGGTCTTAGACCTTGTATCATAGGAGCACTTGTAACACCCATCTCCTCCTCCATGGAGGGTATCAACTCAGTGGGATCCAAGAATCTATGAACGGGGTGGTCTGCAAGCCAAGAAATGTATCCATCTATGACCCCTGCATCAACTACCTATGGATGGTAGTCCCAATCTCTACCAATGATCCTACTGTACTCCTCTGAACATAGGGAATAGGTGAGCCTTTGTGTCCACTTGAGCCCAATCTCACAAAAAATGCGAGCATATGCAGTATACTCCTGTGGGACATCCTATCTGCGTCCATACTGATGCCACACTCTGGTAATCAAAAATCTCTCCAAAATAGTGGGAGAATGACCAATAAGTACCTGAATCTAAAAAAGAAAACTATACTACTCCCTCGCAATAGGCTAGGCCTCTATTTGCAAGTAGGGTCTCCAATGCACAAATGTCATATCATCTAAGCATCATTGGAAGTACTCAGTATGACCCATGTAGACCTATGTGACATAACCAGCATACGTATATATCACTAGCTCCTATGGCTACCACTGTGTTTGGAAAACTGGTCTCAACACTAGGATATGCTCCCAGGCCCATATTTCTAATACAAGAGCTCCAGAAGTGAAGCTCTTGCAATCATGATATATGACCTTGTGCATCTTTGAAAACATGTGGGCCAATAGACACTGACCCCAGGCAAGCTTAGTGGGAGTGGCCATAAGAAGGGCTACCATCGGAGCCCATCCCATCAGAAAGTCATTCTACTGACAGCCTAGCATGATGAGTTCCCCGATCATCCCAGCAATAATGCACTCTAAATGGTGTGTCTGACCATATCTCTGTACAAGGGTCTCCTAGGAAATGGACCCCGTCAATTGTGTATCATCCCCAAATAGACACCTAAAGGCATGAACACTAGTCTGGCTGGAACTCACATACTCAAGATGCCGACTGCTATGGAATGGAATGTGTAGTATCCTATAAATATCCTCTGGAGTCATAGTCATCTCTCCATTTGGTAAATGAAATATTTGTGTCTCAAAGTGGAATCTCTTGATAAGTGCAGTCAACAGGCCATGGTTTACCCTAATATTAGGTAAATGGATCAAATACTCAAACCCACATGGAGCAAGATGAACCCTCATAGGGTCAGGAAGATCTAGAAGTCAGAGTAGGAATAGACAAGATTGTGTTCCTCCTTTTCCCCTTGGTCCCTCATTACCTCAGGGCTTTCGAGTGTCTGATGACCCCCAAGATGAATTCCTTGCCCAAAAATCATCATCTAAAACAACCCTCCTAGACTCTAAAGATATTTTTGAAGAAGTTTTTGAATTAGAAAGAAGGATCCAGGAACAAGCTACAATAAGGAAGAATAGAGAGAAAGAGAAAGAAGAAAAAATCAGACATGCTATGATAAGAGCTGAACAACTGAAGAGACAGTTGTTGGATTTAGAAGCTATAAATTATGTTCCCACATTAGAAAAAACAAAGGAACAACCCATTATCCAAGAAGTACATGAAATAAGAAATCCCATGGATAAAGGTAAACAAAAGGCTATAGGAGTTTCAATTAATGAACCCAATCCTGCTAAAAACTCTTTAGATCAAGTAGCAAGTTTAGATGTTGACCTTGAAAAGGCCAAAAGAGAACAAGAACTATTAGCTAAAGAATTAGAAAAGGAAGAGCTAGAGGCTACTGCAATAGAGATGAAAAGAAAGATTGAATTTCTTAGACAATCTTCAAGATCTATTAATACAGTTTCCACTTCCTTAGTGCAAGGTTCAAATATTTTAAATACTACCAAAACTATCCCTTCATTGGTTGTCCCTAAGATTTCCACTATTTCAAATATCTAGACTTCTACATCTCAAGGTGCTGGTCCATCCCAAATAGGATCTATCCATGAAAGATATAAGCAATTGGTTTTTCATGGGATCCTTGGATATCCAAACCCCATTCCTAATGAAATTAGGAAAAAACTCCCAAAGTTCACAGGAAGTAATGCCATCACTTGTGAAGAACACTTGAAGATCTTCATGGATGTGATAGATGACTATAACATAGAGCCTGATGATGTAATAATGAAACTTTTTGTTCAATCCCTAACTAAGGATTCTAGAGATTGGTTTAGGGGATTACCTCATGCCAGTATAGGTTCTTGGGATCAGTGCAAGCATTGTTTTAAAGAATAGTATGGTGACAATAATAATGAATGCTTCATGTTGAATGAGTTCAATAACATCAAGAAAAACCAAAATGAGGGTGTTGTTGAGTTTTATGTCAGATTTCAGAAAGCCATGCATAAATTGTTACAAGTTATCATGCTGGATGACAAAATATGTCTGGTCACCTATTTGAATGCTTTTGATTCAAACATGGGGTACCTTTTGAGAGACAAAAACCCTAGAAACCTTGCAAAAGCTTATAAGTTGGCCATTAACATAGAAAGCAATAGGAGGATATCAGGAAATTTGGGGAGAAGGGATGATTATAAACCTCAAGTTGCAAGTAGAAAGGAACCAGGAAGATCTGATGTAAAACCAAAAGAGGAAGATAGCTTGAAACAAATTTTGAAAGCTATAAAGGATTTGAAACCTGGTGAGAATAGAAACAATAGAGTGGCAGGAAATGATAGACATCTTTCAAAAACTTTAACAAATTGCCAAGGATGCAAAATTGTCCTTACAACACTCAATGGAAGGATGGAAAACTAGTACTTCCTAAAAGAAGGGATAAACCAAGCGATAAAAGTCCCGACGCCTTGCACAAAAAATCAGTAAACATGATTGATGATGTTCCATGGTGTATTGTTTGTCAATCTCCCCATGACCCTTATTACTATGTATTTACTCAAAGTGTCTCTGTAGATGGAGAACAAGAAAATAATGATGAGGAGTCTTATGATGATCAAGGATGTTCATGACTTCTTCATGTATTTATGATGAAATAGACTCCACTGAAGAGGATGAGGGTCAAGATGTTTGTAGTTCCCAAGTTAGAAATGAGGTCTTCCATTAGTAGGTCTTTCTAATGAGGAAGATAATCAATTAGATAGTGTCCTATGTAACACTTTGAGAGATGATGGTTCAGTTGTGTTAAGAAGACCTTCTGATGAGGAAATTGCACAAATCATAGTAGATATGGTCACCCAATCCAAAAGTAACTATAATCTAAGAAATAGGGTGGTAGGTGATCCAAACCATAGGCCAACTAGTATATTCATAAAGAAATCAGAAAAGGATATGAAACAGTCTCAAGATAAACACAAAGTTGCTGGGGTAGTCAACAAAACTAAGGTGAAGAAGAATGTCACATTTGCTACCCCAAATATTACTTACAAAGTAAAGGCTAAACCCCTTGAGGAGGCTATTTCTTCTATCCAGAAAGAGGTTAAAACCCATGGTAAGGATCACCCTAGCCTCTCCAAACATGAAGAAAACAAAGAAGTTACTATCATTAAGCAAGGCATAGTTGACCCAAAGTACATCCCAGTTGACATGAGCAAGTTGCTATCACAGATCACTGTCAAGGTTCCTTTATTAAAAATGATGAGAATAGAGGAACACAAAGAGAAAGCCTTAAGTTGGGTGAATGGAGTTACTCCTAATGATACCCAAAATACCACTAAGGCTGATAAATTGATTGCTTCTGTAAATGACTCAAATGAAAACTAGTATGGAGAAATCATCTCTGAGATTCCTCAAATTTATTTGGATGCAAATATTTTCAATACTGTGTCAAGGATAGTTGATCCTTTCTTTTTATCTTTAGTTATAAATGGGAAGCTCCTAAAAAATTGCATGATTGATTCAGGAGCCTCTAATAATGTTATGCCTACAGAAGTAATGAAATCCCTAGGATTGAAAGTTGATACACCTCATGGGAGATGTCAGGCCATGGATTCAAGAGAAGTACCAGTTGTTGGTACTATTAAAGCATTACCTTATAGATTGGCTACTTATCCAAACTAGCTGCTAACTATGAGTGTCTTAGTGGTCGACATCCCACCTCATTATGGAATGCTACTATCTAGAAAATGGAGTCCTTCAATGGGAGGTAGTATCTAGTGTGATTTGTCCTTTGCAACTTTCAATATTGATGGAAATAATGTTAAAGTGTCCAGAGAGAGTAGGACCCCACACATGATTGAATTAGGTGATTCTTATGATTTGAACTATTGTGTGGATGTTGATATGGAGAACTTTAGAGTGGAGAGACTTGTTCCACAAGAAGAAGATGCAGATCCACTAGTTGTAGAATTAAAAAAACAAAAAAATGGTTTATGGAAGATGTATTTTGATGGAGCTTTCTCAAAAGAAGGGTCGGGAGATAGAGTCCTATTCATATCTCCATCAGGTACCACATTTAAGTACTCTTTGTTAGGAATGGGAAGACTGAGAGGGGGGGGGGGGTGAATTAGTTTTCACTATATTTTATCTTTTTGCTTTATTCTTTAATTGAATTGAATACTTAAATACTGAAATGAACATAAACATAAGTGTATACACCTAAAAATGGCTTCATTAATTAATTAAATATTTATTATTTAATTACTATTAACTTGATAAATTAATTAAATATTTATTATTTAATTAATAATTATTCCTCTATTTATTAAATAAATTATTCAATTTATTTAGTGAATTCACTATAGTCTATTCTTCTATCCTAAGTCTTCTAATTAGTCTTATTAAAGTGATTTAATTAAATATACAATCACCTAAATATGACTAAGTTTCCTAGTCCACCTCACCTACCTAGTCACCTGACACATCACTTTGGCTAAAATAAATAATTATTATTAATTATTTATTGACAATTATCCTCACCCACACGTGTCCTATTCTTAAGGGCTATGTGGCCTCATAGGACTTGGTCTCATAACCACATGTCCTCTCTTAAACCAAGTCAAGAGACATTCCCTATTCCTAAGGGGCTTCTCAAGAAACCTCTAAGGGTCAAAGGTGACTCATAGGACACTTGTACAAAGAGTCCTCATGAGGAAAAGGTCTCTCCCTCTTTCTCTCTTTGGTCTTCGTGAGACACTTGACATGTGTCTTTCCCTTCCACCTTCTTCTCCTCCATGTCAATGTGAGAGGAACATCATACCTATTCTTCCTCTCACATTCCAACTACATCCCCCTTTCTCTCAACTCCTTCAACCAAGTCAATCCTAGCCCTAGGATCTTCCACCTTTCATTCTCAACCGTAGGATTGTGCCACCTAGGCCTAGATCCTCCAAAACTCTATAAAAGGAGCCTCATTTCCCATTTGAGAACTAATAGGTATTTTTTATAACAAGCATTCAAGCAATCAAGCATTCCATACAATCATCATTTCATTTGCATTCCATCCATTAGTTTGCATAAGCTATTGTGCACTCATTTCATTCAATCTCCACATTTTGGTAGCATCTTGGGAGAAGGCTTCATTTTGGAAATCTGAGAGCTCAACATTTTCAAGAAATCAAAGCTAGGAGGACAATGGAGACAAGCTGCATGGTAGGTGAAGGTAATTAAATTAGTTTCATCATTTCATAGTTACTTTGCATTCTTCATTGTGTTTGCACTAGATAGATTCATTGGCTTTAATAGTTAATTTATCATTTCTAGTTGTTAGACATCTAATTTGCATACATTTTTGGTGCTATAAGGAGGGCCAGCCTCCATTTTTAACATTCTATTTTCTTAGTTTTCCATGTGCAGACGTTTCCAGGCTATTTCTATGCATTCATTCATGATTACTGTGCATCCATTCATCTATACTGCGCATTCATTTTAGATCACAGCAGTCATTTTCTATTTTATTTTGATTAAAATCTGTGCATTTGTTCAACTTTGTTGCGCATTTGTTACAATTTTTTGTGCATACATTCCATTTTCTGCGCTTACATTACATTTTTCTATGCATTAACTATTCTGTTCTGTGCATCTGTTTAATAATTTTGCGCATTGATTCACTATTATTGCGCATTTGTTATTGATAGTATTTAGATTAAAATTTCTAATTTATTTTGATTTTAGCTAGCCTTTAACAAGTTTCTATTTGTTATGGTAGCTTTTAGGCTATTTTGCAGGATGTTTAGTACAAGACCCTATTGCTAAAATTTTTAACATATTTCTTTGCAGGGATTCCTAAAGGGTTTGCAAAATAAACCATAATCTCATTTGGGCTCTAAAATAAGACATGCATTTTCTTTGTGCGTATTCTTTAGTATAGCTCAAGTGTCTATTGTGTTTTTCTTAATAGCATAACTGTAATCCCAAAATTATAACAATGTATCCTCTCCCCTCGCCATTCATGGACCTTGGGTGTAAGAGAAACTATTATAATTTTTAGAGGGTGGTCTTTGGTGGGAAAAGAGGTACTCACCCCAAGGAATGACCCAAATGATAACAGGCTAAAGCCAAGCCCTTCCAAACCGGTATATAAAAAATGCTAGTGTGATTAGTCTCACATTAGATAGGTGTGAATTCATTGTGGCAACCAAAATCTCCTCTAGTACCCTAGTGGTGCGTTAAAGTCCTACTTAGTAGAGGTGAAAGCCTTGCTTTGAAAGGATTGGGAGAGCCCCCTTAATTGGGAAAATGACTTGATCACAACCACCTGAATGAATGTCCTTACTAAAAAATTTTGTTTAGTGGCCAAAAACCTTCTATCTACTGGCTCAAGGAGTCACCCAAGCTCGTGAAGACACCCCACATTACTCATGATTCATAGTAGAGATAGCAATTCTTTGGGAAGTAATGACCTATTGAATTCAAAACTTGGTGTGCCTGAGAAGTGAGTGCACTATAAGGAGGAGCCCATGCCTCCAAGTTCCTAGGCTATCCGCTGTGAATTTGTGTGGCTGGATTTTATTATCCTAGTGGGGATTTAGTAGATATCATCCTTGCCAACCATAGGATTGTAAGCATGTTTGTGCATTCATATTAGCATAGTTAGATTAACATCATTTCTATCTTGTGTGCATGTGTTTATGCATTTTTCACTTTTCCAAAACAAAAAAAGAAAACCAGCCAACACCAGGAAAATCCAAAGCCTTTCAATTCAGATTAGAACTTAAACCCTGTGCATATATCACATCTTTTTGCGCATTTGATCCAATTTTCTACGCATTTATCATAATTTGTTGCGCATCTGTTTAGACTGTCTGCACTTTTAAGTACTACCAGTCACATCTGTTACATATTGATGCGCATCTATTTAATTTTGTTGCACATTGATAAATCTGTCCTGCACATTTGTTGTTGCACATTTACAACAGTGAGAATTTCCACAAACTTTGCAATTTTCAAAATCACTTTTTCAGATACCCATTTTTGTCCTTAGTAAGATTCTAGAGAAATAGTCAAGTTACACAGACCTTTGATCTTTAGTTTGACCATTCATCACTTTTCATCATTCCTTCATCAAGATTCATCAAATCATTTTTCTTCCAAATCTTTGAAATTCTCAATTTTGTGTTGAAACATTATCTTATCCATTAGATTTTGATCTTTGTGATTTTACCATATCAGGATATATCATCCTTAATCATCAAACTTTCTTAGGTTATTATCTCTTGATTTCTCTTTGTCATATCATAGTGAGATTTATACCTCCTATTGACTTAGATTTTATCAAGTTGTCTTATCACTTTTCAACACATTCAATATCTTTCCTATCAATCACTTTCAATACCTTCTCATCAAAAATCTTTCATCCCACAATCAATTCTTTCAATTTTATGGTTCAAACTTGATCTCAAAAATTTAAACAAGCCACCAATCCAAAATCCCTAGACAAGATGGAAGGCAATACCAGCAACGAAGAAAATCCTTGGCCCAGAGCTCCTAAGAAAACTTCACTTTTTACATCCACCGATGAAGAACTTAGGGAAGCTTCACAAGATCCTCAATTTTATCATGTCATGGAAAGACTCTTAGGCTTGGATAAAGAGATGTATTTTCTCATGCTTGCTCAACAAGGAGCTAAGTTACCAAGTGATTTTGATGTTTCTTATCTTAGAGAACCAGCTCACACAAATAATCAACAAATTCCTAAAGGTTCTCAAGATACTCATGGAGCAAAGGAAACCAATCAGCAATCCAATGCTTCTCATAGTCATGAACAACACACTATTTTTCAAAATGATCAGCCAAATCACGCTTCACAAAACAATGTTTCCCAAAACACTCAAGGAAACACACCATCTTTAGATCTACAACAAATCCAAATGCTTCAACAACAAATTCGTGACATCCAAACTAGATCGTCAACAAAGAAGTATTCCTTGGATGATATATGTCCTTATCCTTTTGATAAGAATTTAGCAATGATTCCATTCCCTCCTCATTTTGAGGTACCAAAATTTGACAAATACAAAGGGAATTCAGATCCACAAGACCACATTTGTGAGTTTTGTGCTACTTGTATTGAAGTCACTCATAATGACACTTATCTTATGCAACTATTTCCATGAAGTTTAGGAGGACAAGCCATGGAATGGTTCCCTAAACTACCCCCCAGCATCAAATCTTTCAATGAGCTTCTTGACAAATTTGTGACTCATTATTCATATAACATCAAACATGAGGTCACTATGCCCAATCTTTGCAATGCACATCAAAATAATGGAGAACCTTTCCTTATGTTTTTGCAAAGATGGCATCAATTGTTTTCCAAATATCCATGAATGATTCCTGAATAAGAAAAGACGGATATTTTTGTGCATAACCTTACACCAGAAATGAGTTATAGGCTACAATTGCAATGTCCACCAAATTTCAATAAGCTAATAGAAAATGGTATCAAGATTGAGGAAGCTATGGTCAGAAAAGGTGAGATCAAACTTTATTCTAAAGACAATGTTGGATCCTCAAATTCCAATTCCAACAACTACAACAATGACAAATAAAAGTTTTGGAATAAAAACAAAAACATTGTCAATGATGGGATTGTTGATAATCATAATGTCAAACCAACACAACCCCTTCTTAATCTCACCAGTCAGGCCAATGCTACTCAAGGAACCTACAACAATCAATCATCCAATCAAAATACCAACAAGGATTCATCTAAACCAAGATTTCCTTTTATGTCACCTCGAAGAAACTTTACTCCTTTGGGGGAATCTCTCAAATCAACATTATGGAAGTTAATCACAAAGAAACTCATTACACTTCGTGAAATGAAAGATTTTGAACCTAGAGTAAAGCCTTCTTGGTGGAATGAGAATGATTATTGCGAATTTCATAGAGGTAGAGGACATAAAACAAATGATTGCAAAAGAATCAAAAATGTAATCCAAGATTTAATCAAAAGCAATGAAATTGGTGTTGACAGACATGTCTCGAATGAATCACATATAGCTTTCAAAGATCCACTTCCTGAGCATGAAAAAGGGGGTTCTTCCAACAATAAGGGTGACAATCAAGCTAATTATAATTCCACTCCCTATCGATATGTTGGTAACATTTCTGAATGTCATCCTTCTATGTATTATGCCAATGTTATTACCATCAAAGAAAAATTAGAGAGTCAACCAGTCCAAGCCACCACTCATGCTCAAGCCAAAGTTACTCTTCAAGGAGTCCAGTCTAAACCAAGCACTACACAAAATAAGTCCGTTTATGTCCCAAAGTCTATCCCAAATACTTCCAACTAGTATAATCTTTTGGAACAACTTAAGAAAACACCTGCTCAGATATCCATCTTAGAGCTTTTGCATCTTTCCCCATCTCACAAAGATATCCTTGAAAAAGCTCTCTTAGAGACCCAGGTTCCAACAACTCTAGGTCCTGATCAATTTCAAGCTATGGTGGGCCATTTAAAAACCCCACACTATTTGTCCTTTACTGAAAATGATGATTTAGCCACTACCCAACCTCATAATGCTCCCTTACATATCGAAGTCCTTGTCCAAAATCACAAGATTAAAAGAGTATTAATAGATGGGGGAGCTGGCTTGAATATCTGCATATTAAAGTTAGTCCTTGCATTGGGATTTTTTGAGAATGTTGTTGATCCAAAAAAGAAAATCACAATAAAATCCTATGATGAGGAAGAGAGATCATCCAAGGGTTCTGTTGTTCTTCCAATTAGAATTGGTCCTATTGTCAAAGATGTATCTTGTCAAGTTCTGGACATGGATCTTGCTTATAATATTCTTTTGGGAAGACCATGGATTCATTCCATGCAAGCTGTGCCATCCACTTATCACCAATGTATAAAATTCCCTCACAATGGTCAGGAGATCACTATCAAAGGAGATTCTAATCCTTTTCAATATTTTAGCAATGTGAATATTTTTGATTCTGTGGTTCCCTATAATCGTACTGGATCTTCTGCAACTACACCTAGTGACCCTAGTAATATAGCATCAACTTCTAAATCAGATGGGATCAAGATAGACATCAAAGAAAGTAGTATGGGAGAATATACTTTAGGTAAAGCTCTTTGTATCCATGAGTTACCTTTATCTCCCAAATCATATGGTAGATCTTTGATCACTAAACAACAATCAGAACCCCCTTCCACACTTGTTTATAACACATTTATAAGTGGGGACACAATATCCAAAGAGGCAGCTGAGCGTAATGCAAATTATTAGCTTAAGACATAGAAGATTGAAGAGGATATTAAACATGAATGTATATCACTTGATGTCTATGGAAAAGGGTATACTTTGCTACAAAAGATGGGATATCAAGGTGCTGGACCTCTAGGGTTACAAAGAGAAGGTGTTATAAAACCAATTTTGCAAAATCCCAATTATCAAAGAGACACTACAGGATTAGGATATAAAGGAGAAGGACCACAAGAACCAAAAGGAAAAGCAAAAATACCACCTTTTCATGAGACATCTAAAGTTCCTGCCTTACAATTCAAAAAGCATGGTATGTATGTAGATCCAGAGAAACAAAGGATAGCTCAAAGAATCATTGATAGACTTGAAGATAATGATGATTCTAATTCTAATGATTATGAATGGGATTCCTTATCTGATTATACTAAAGAAATAGGAGTTGATGTTGTCCATCAATATAGTAATGATTACCATGAGGGCGAGAGTTCAACGAGTGACTCACTAGGATTGGTCCCACATAATACTACTCATGTTGATCATGAGCGAAGTGAGCATTATCTTGTGACAGACGATTCAGATGAGAGTATGGAAATAGACCTCACTGATACTATCATAAACCTTGACAACTTTTCCATCAATACCATCTCTACTTTTGAAACCGACCCAAATGATCCAATGCCCCTTGTCCGTCCTGATCTTATCGATTGGGATTCTCCCAATCACCCAGAACTTGATGTCTTCCATAATGATGACGCGATCATTGATTATCTTGGCATCAGGGATCATTTGCCACCAAGGGATCACAAGTCAATATTTTTGATAGAACTCAATGACATGGCCTATTTTGGAGAGAGTGCCAATCCTTTCAGTCATAAAAATATAAAAATAATCAACAGATCTAATGGTGAAAACCACTCAGTGGCAGTATTAGATCCAAAAATAGTAAAAAGAAAAGATGCATCTAATGGTGAAAACCTCTCTGGGGCACCTGATGATGGAAGGATTGACACTCTTCCCAACTATCTATATCGAGAGAAATCTACCATTCTTATAGAACCAACAGTACCACTTAACATTGGAATAGAGGAGTCTCCATGCATCCTCAAAGTAGCAGCATCCTTGACAGAATCAGAGAAAGAAGCTTTTGCAAAATTTTTTAGAGAAAGACAAATCAACTTTGCTTGGTCCTATGCTGATATGGTGGGTTTGGACCCTAATCTCATTATGCATCATTTATCTATCAAACCAAGTGTAAAACCAGTTAAGCAGAAGCTCCGCAAAATTCATCCTCACATTGCTCTAATGGCGAAAGCAGAATTGAAGAAGCTCCTAGATGTTGGATTCATTTAGGGTATTGATTATGTTGAGTGGATTTCAAATATTGTTCTGGTTTCAAAACCAGACAAGTCTATCAGGATTTGTATTGATTTTCAAGATCTTAATAAAGCTTGTCTGAAAGATGACTTCCCTTTGCCAAATATTGATATGATTTTTGACCTAACAGCTGGGCATGAGATGTTATCATTAATGGATGGATTTTTTGGCTATAACCAAATCAAGATTGCACCAAAAGACCAGGAAAAAACTACTTTTACTTGTCCATGGGGTACATACTGCTGGAATGTGATGCCATTTGGCCTCAAAAATGCTGGAGCAACTTATCAAAGAGCCATGACCATGATCTTTCATGACATGATGCATACCATCATGGAAGATTATGTTGATGACATTTTAGCAAAATCTAAAGATAGTGCTGGTCATTTGAGATTGTTGGATAGAATATTCACCTGGATGGAAAAATATTAGATTCGACTTAATCCAAAGAAATGTGCATTCGGGGTCACATCCGGCAAACTGTTAGGCTACATTGTCTCAGCTAAAGGTATTGAAGTGGATCTAGAAAAGGTTAAATAAATATTGGAGATGGCTTCCCCCACTAACATTAGTTAGCTAAGATCTTTACAGGGGCATCTACAATCCATCTGAAGATTTATTTCTCAACTAGCAGATCACAGTCATCCCTTTCAACATTTGCTGCATAAAAATATC